>JAESUZ010001969.1:0-50293 GCA_017311185.1 Proteles cristata cristata | reverse complement strand
GTGAAGCCTTCGCGGTGGAGTCAGCCTGGAAAGCTGTGTGCAGAGCTTTTAGGGTGAGATGACTGATTTCTTAGGTGGCCGGGAGCTGCATCCCACAGGAGCAGAGAAGTGAAGGTCTTGGATGCAGGCAGGGCCAGCAGGCTGCAGCCTAAGCCACACTCTGACTTCCTCCACCACGTCCTCAGGGGACAGAGTAGTCCAGCTGAGAGATATGGACTGAGAGACCAGAAGCCCTGTGGGGGTCCTATGGCAGTGCCCTCAAGGATACCAAAGGCATTTGTTTTTGTTACATTTAAGACAGAGCACAAGTGGGGAGGGGCAAAGAGAGAGGGAGACACAGAATCCGAAGCAGGCTCCAGGCTCTGAGCGGTCAGCACATAGCCCGATGCGGGGCTCGAACCCACAAACCGTGAGATTGTGATCTGAGCTGAAGTCGGAGGCTTAAGCGACTGAGCCACGCAGGCAACGGGGGCATTCGTAAAGCCCATCTCCCTAATGACGGGACTCACACCCTTTTATCCTCTTCCTCCAGGCGCTCACGGGCCCAGTCTCACCCTGGCCACTGTTCATAAGCGCGGTCATGCCTCGAGGTCAGAGGAGTAAGATCCGTGCCGGTGAGAGACGCCAACAGGCCCGAAGTGAGAGCCGGGCTCTTGCAGAAGCTCAGGCCGCCGCAGCGGTGTGGGAGTCCTCCTCCTCCCCCCGCCTGTTTCTGAGGTGCTCCCCCCCCCCGGCAGCAGGTTCTCTCCAGAAGGCTCCCAGGGTCCGGGCCGCCAGCGGACCTGCCGCAGCCACTTCAGGCTTCAGTACTGATGAAGGTGCCAAGAGCCAAGCGCAGGAAGGGCCAGGCTCGCCCCGGGCCACGCTGTCCCCCGGAAGCGCTCACAGAGATCCCCTGGGCGAGAAGGTGGGCCCGTCGGTGCAGTTTCTGCGGCACAAGCATAAAGCGGGAGAGCCCACTGCCCGCAGCAGCGCTGCAGATTATCACCGAGGAGTACCAGGAGCGGTTCCCTGAGATCCTCCTGAGAGCCACGGAGCGCGTGGAGCGCACGGAGCTGGTCGTCGGCCTTGACCTGAAGGAAGTTGACCCCGACAGTCAGCCTTATGCCTTTGTTAGGAAAGACGATCTTCCCGTCGAAGGGCGCCTGAGCGATGGCATGGGCTTTCCCAAGAATGGGCTCCTGATGCTTCTCTTGGGGGTGATCTTCATGAATGACAACCGTACCTCTGAGGAGGAGATGTGGGAATTCCTGAATGTGTTGGGGGTCTATGCTGGGAGGAGGCACCCGATCTTTGAGGAGCCCAGGAAGCTCATCAGCAAAGACCTGGTGCAGGGAAAGTGCCTGGAGTCCTCGGTACGACTTCCTGTGGGGTCCGAGGGCCCACGCTGAAACCAGCAAAATGAAGGTCCTAGAGTTTTTGGCCGAAGCCAGCAAAACCGCCCCCAGTGCCTTCCAGGGCCGACATGAGGAGGCTGTGAGAGAGGAGGAAGAGCGAGCCCAGGCCAGAGCTGAGGCCAAGGCTGTTGGTGGCGCCTCTTCCAGCAGCGCCTCTCAGCCCTAGTGAGGTCCAGACAGGGTGTCCGCTTTGCAGATGGGAAGTGCCGGGCAGCCTTTCCGCGGTGGGGGGTCAGGTGGAGCCGGGGAGAGCGGAGTTTATTTCTTTTTTGTGTTCCTGTTATTTAGAAAGAGCATATAGATCTACCTCTTTTTTTTTTTTTTATCTTTCCAGTGTGTTCTTTTTAAAAAGGTTGATTTGAATTCAGAATCGTAAGTTTATGAATAACGCGGCTCGCATACTTATTGCTGCTTATCACGTTTGAGAGCAATCGTTTCCTATTTTGTGAAACAGATTGAAAACCCTTGCATCTGCTATTGTGATCCAGTATGAGAAAGAGCACTGGAATAGGGATTTTCAGTCAAATGTACGAGAACCCCGCAGTGGAACAGTTGAGGTGTAACTAAATGGTGAAATAAATAAAAAGTGGTTAATTCTTGGTTTTTCTTAATTCTTTCACTCTTTCTTTCGGTAAAATGAAAAGATATATACCTGGATTTGTGTAGCTTTTCAAGAATGTGGGAGAAGTCAAACTGTCACAAATTAGAATTCTCACTCACTATCTCTTTTGTTCACCGTGCATTCTAGGATGTGTGCGCAAGAGGCCCAGCCCCTGCAAATGATAGTGCAGAGTCCAAGAGAAGCTATCATATAAGGAACATAGTGAGATACCCCCTGATCCTGAAAGGCAGTAAACAGAAGGGAGAACGAGGGAGGAGATTTCCGTCTAAGCAGTCCGGGTAAATACCCTGAGCCGACGCAGGCTGGGAGCCTGGGAAGCTGAGGGTCCCTCTGTGGGAGGGAATTTTAAGTTCGGTTGCATGGAAATGGTGAGCGGGCACCAGAGCCCCAGATGGTGGGTCTCACAGCAGAAAGACTATGTCTGTGATGGAAAACAGATCCTTAGGGATGTGTAAACCAGAGAGAAGTGCCCACCCACCTGGGCCAGGGCTAGGAGGATTCCTGGGCAGGTGAACACAGTGCACTAACTAGGTATTTTGTGCACTCAGTGTCCAGAGGGTTTCTTAGGGGCGCCTGGGTGGCTCGGTCAGTTGAGCGTCCGACTTCAGCTCAGATCATGATCTCACAGTTCGTGGGTTCAAGCCCCACATCAGGATCTGTGCTGACAGCTCAGAGCCTGGAGCCGCTTCAGTTTCTGTGTCTCCCTCTCTATCTGCCCCTCCCCCACTTGCTCACTCGTGCTCTCTCTCAAAAATGAACAAACATTTTAAAAAATTAAAAAGAGAAAAAACAGAATAAGGGTGATTGTCAGCAGCTGCTTTGCCCTGGCTGGGGTTGGGGGTGTGGAGGGGGGTCGATCATTCCATTAAAAAGAAACCTGAGTTAGGCATTCTTCTGTGTAATATGGACAATTCTAAATGAGGTCTAGATTTTTAGTGGTGGTGAAATAAGTAAAAATAGAGATTGGGGCACTTGAGTGGCCCAGTCGCTCAAGGGCCCAACTCTTGATTTTGGCTCAGATCATGATCCCAGGGTTGTGGGTTGGAGCCCCAGCATGGAGCCAACTTAGGATTCTCTTTCTCTCCCACTGTCCCTCCCCTGCTCTCTCTCTCTTGTGCGCGCGCGCTCTCTCTCTCAATAATAATAAAAAAAAATAGAGATGGGCTAAATGCAAGCACAGCTGAGATGTCAGGTTATTGCCGTTTGCACACCTGGGTGGCTCCGTGGTCTATCCAACTAGGACATCCACCACATGCTCACATCACATGACCAATCATTTCATGGGGAAATACTAGTTTTATTTAGTAAGTAGTATTTTGGCTGATGTGTGTTTTTTGAGTTTTTTTTTTCCTAGAACACTGCATATTCTTTGACCTCTTCCTCGATTAAAAAATATATATATATCGGTGTGGTATGTGATATTGTCTGGGTCAAAATAATCAAGGTAATAATTGCTATTCAGAAGTATCTCAGTACTGGTCAGGCTCTGTGCTGGATTTGCGACCTACATTCCATACATGCATCAGTCTCGGGAGGCAAGGGCTTCTCAAACCTGCTCCACGGATAAAGAACCCGAGGTTCAGAGAGTACGCTAATGTAAGTGAGGACACACTGCTGGTAAGCGGTGGGGGCCGGCGCGGGAGCCATGGTCAGAAGTCATCTACAGCCCATACTATGCTGCGCCTCTCCGTGGATGCAGATATTGTGTATCATAATTCACATTTCCTTTCACTACCCCAAGAGATGTCACAGGTGAGAAAAAGAGGGCTCTGTGCACAAACTACTGGTGTGGAATACACAGCTAGAGCAATAAAATATCAAAATAAGTGGTGCGAATAAAGAAAAAGACGGCACTGGGTGACAATATGATCATCTACATATGCAGTGCCAGACAACCTCAAAAGATAGGGGCTCACCATCAGCTCCATGCCTGCCTCATAGAAAAGTCAGTGTGTTAGACC
Source organism: Proteles cristata cristata (assembly GCA_017311185.1). NCBI lineage: Eukaryota > Metazoa > Chordata > Mammalia > Carnivora > Hyaenidae > Proteles > Proteles cristata. The sequence continues at coordinate 46,313 of JAESUZ010001969.1, read as the reverse complement.
CACACTTACGGCAGAGGCTACGTCTGTCAGTGAAAAGAAGAAACAAATCAGCTCAGTTTTCTCTGACAGCCCAACAGCCGCCTTGAGCTACCGCTTCCCGTGTCCTGTGGCTGCTGTTACCCCGATTTCATTCACAAGCTTCGTCTCAAGTTTGCAAGGAGGAGCATTTCCTAGGAAGCCTTTACATTTTTTTTTTTCAAAGTGTATTCATTTTTGAGAGAGCGGGAGCAGAGGAGGCGCAGAGAGAGGGAGACACAAAATCCGAAGAAGGCTCCAGGCTCGGAGCTGTCAGCACAGAGCCCGACGCTGGGCTCGAACTCATGAACCGTGAGATCATGACCTGAGCTGACATGGGATGCCTAACCTACTGAGCCACCCAGGCGCCCCTCGGAGGCCTTTAATCCAGGCACAGGAGCCAAGATGTGGAACGCTCTGGAGGAGGACAGGAGATCAACACCGCACAATATACCTGCCGCTGCCCTCAGACCAACAGTGCCCCAGGCAGAGCTGACCAGCCACTCGCCCTTCGGGGTTGTCAGGAACATGAGAGACTTGGCCTAGGGAGGGCGACCTCAGGTCAGTAGAGTGAGTAGTGTGAACCGCTGATAGACCTCAAGGGTGGGGGGGGGACCTAGAATGAAGAATGAGGAAAGGACTCGGCCAGAACAGTGGTATCGCGTGGAGTCGTGCCCTGGCTGTCAACTCTTGTGGGTCCAGAACGGTTGTGGCTGGATCTGGCTCACCCTGACTTCCAACTCAGTAGTTCCAAGAAGATGAGATCTGAGCGGAACAGCCCCAGGTCAGCCGAGGGTCGCATCCCAAGAACAGGCCAGACACCACAGCACTTGGTGTCAACGCGAGGACAACGAAGAAGTGAGGGCGACGCCCACGTGAGAACATAGGAGGCCCCCCACATCTCCCCTGCTCCTGCCCTAGCTGGTAACCCTGGGAGGCCTGGAGAAGAGTGTTAGAGTGGGGAGCCTCCCCCATTTCTGCCTGTAGCAGGAAGAGAAGGGTCTAGTGGGGGTGGTTCCAGTTCTGCAGGGATGGAACTCGGGAATGAACAGGAATCAAGGTTAGGACTCAGTGATATGAGGGGACTCCCCCGGTGTAGGACAGAGCCCTTCAGTTTTGCCTGGCGAGTCACAGGGATGGGAGGGCTGCAGTGGAACAGGTGGCCCGGGTGCCACAGAGGGGGGAGTTTTGGCTCTCATTGGTGTCCAGGTGAGGACCCTAGGTAGTAATGAGAAGAACCTTCCCCAAACCAGGGCTTCCCAGAAACCCCCCCCCCCCCGCTCTTGCCGGTTTACCCCAGCCCTACCCCTAACGCAGGGGTAAACAGACTTGGGCCCCATGTCCTGGGCCCTCAAGGAGGTGAGGACTTGGGTGTGAGGGTGAAAGACCCAGATCAGTAGATGGAGGAGTCCAGGCTGTGACAGCCCCATAGCTGCTGTCAGCCCTCAGAGCTGCCATACAGCCTTGGCCAGAGGCAGCTCACCATGACCTTCTCCCTGGGGAGTCCAGAAGGTGACGCATCAGTCTGAGGGGCACAGACTCAGAAAAGCGGAGGATGGAGTTCCGGGCCTTGTCAGGTTTCTAGGCAGGGCCCCTGAATGTAGACTGAGGAACTCACTCTGTCCATAACCAGGGGGGCTACCCAGTGATCCACGCCGCCGGTCCCTCCCACCCCCTGCCCTCTCTCAGTCCCGGGAGGGGGGCAGAGCTGTGGGCTGACTTCTGCCCGGAAAGGTCTCAGGAAAGGAAGGGCCCTGGTCTAATGAGATGGTCCCAATTCTGCTGAGAGAGGAGACTGAGACCAGGTCCTAACTGGAATCCAGGTGAGGAACTCAACTACTGACCGGAGGACTTCTCTCACTGAGCTGTCAGCCCCAGGTGCCCCGCCCGCCCCCCGCAGGGATGGTGGCTGAGGTGTCCCTTCACCCCCTCTTAGGGATCCCAGGGAGGCGAGGGCCAGGTTTTAGGTGTCAGCACAGCAGAAGGGAGGGGCGCAGGGCCTGCCGACAGTGCATACGATGGTGCTGACTGCAAACCGAGAGGGTCCTCACCACCGGCCCCTACTGTCACCGCAGGCGAGGCCGGCAGGCTGCGGCCCGAGGTGAGATCTTACTTCCCCGGGGGACCTCAAGGGACCGCTGAGCAGGAGAACAGGGAAACTGTTATGTCCGACAGTAGTGCCCAGTCAGAGGGGCTCACAGCCTCTCGTCCTTCTCCAGGAGCCACACCACGTGCCCTCCTGCCACACTCCTTTCTGCTGTCCTTAGCCACAGCCACCATGTCTTGAGGTCACAAGAATAAGCGCTACGGCCACGAGAAAAGCCAGCACGCCTGAGATGGGTCCCGGAGTCTCAGGGCTGCTCATGCCACTACAGCGGAAGGACAGTCCCTGTCCTCTCCCTCTTTTGGGCACATTCCCTGGGGACAAGGGTGATGTCAGGTCACATAACACTCCCCAGGAGCCTCGGAGAGCTCCAACCCACCACTGCTTTCTGCGGCTGTTTTACACACAGAATCTTCTGAAGGTGCTAAGAGCAAAACTGAGGAAAGCACGAGTTCCTGCCAGGATAATATGAATATATTTTTTTAATGTTTATTTATTTTGAGAGAAAGAGAGACTGTGCACACTCAAGCAAGTAGAGGAGGGGGGTAGCAGAGAGAGAGGGAGAGAGAGAATCCCAAGCAGGCTCCTGCTGTCAGTGCAGAGCCCAACCCAGGGGTCCATCTTATGACGGTGAGATCATGACCTGAGCCAAAATCAAGAGTGGGACGCTTAACCGACTGAGCCACCCAGGCACCCCTAATGTGAATCTAAAAAAAATTTTTTACTGTTTATTTGTTTTTGAAAGAGAGACAGTGTGAGCAGGAGAGGGGCAGAGAGAGAGGGAGACACAGAGCTCAATGTGGGCTCCAGGCTCCACGTAGTCAGCACAGAGCCCGATTCAGGGCTCGAACTCACCAACTATGAGATCGTGACCTGAGCCAAAGTCGGATACTTAACCAACCGAGCCACCCAGGTGCCCCAATATTTTTATATCATTGTTCACTAGTGTGGAGTCCCCTCAAGTCAGTTATACGGGACCAAGGAAAGCAGACACACTATGGAATGGCTTTTCTTTCCAGTGAGATGCCCATCTTTAAATCAACCCAATATGCACACAAAAAAGTGGCAAAGATAAGAGGGCTTGGTCAACATTCCCGCAAATACTCAAGAATGGGCATAATGAAAACTGAGAAACAAGACTGTGAGGAGAACAGGGGAGGGAGAGTTGGCCTCAAACCAAGCGCTGAGAAGAACCTGTAGAACTGTGAAGCTGTGAGCAAGCACTGGGAGGATTGGCAGATGTGCGGTCTGGAGGCGGGGAGGACTCAGAAGTACCTCTAGCGCACAGGAGTCTCTCTCCACACTTCCCCACCGAGCCCTTCCGTTCAATTCTCTGTGCATTTATTGGGGAGCCAGTGGGCTTTGTGCACAGATAATGGGCAGGTGAACAAGACAGCCCCCCTTTTTCATGGGCCAACGGACTAGGGATAAAAGCTCTTAGTGTGCTTTAACATTTAGGTTCTCCAAAGAGTGAGAACCCTCAGTCACAACGCTAGCAGGGAAAAACAAGAGCTTGACAAAACAAGGAGCATCTTTCTTTTCTGGGCTAAAGTTAATATTCATTCCTTTACAATGAGTCAGAAATTTCAGGACATCAGTGCATTGAGATCATCCAGAGGGATTGTGATACCACTCCTCCTTTTTCTTTTGTAACTCTGAAATCTATATTGTATACAGAAAAGCCTATAAAATGTGTGTCGAGTTTAAAGAATAATTACATGAACGTGTATGTGCTCACTCGTAGATTAAGAAATAGAACATTGTCAGTAACTCAGTAATCCTGTGTCCTTCCCTAGTGATACACCCGTTCCTACCTGCTATGGACTGAATGATGGGGTCCCCCTTCCGAATGGGGGCATGGTATTTGGAAGTGGGGTCTTTGGAGAGGCAATTAGGTCATGACGGTGGAACCCCCATGGCGGCATTAGTGTCCTTAGAAGAGGAGACCTAACCCTTCACCCACCCCTTGAGAGGACATAACAAGAAGCCATCCCTCAATAAGCCAGGAAGAAGGTCCTCACCAAGACCGGAAGCTGCGGCACCTTGATCATGGACCTCTCAGCCTCCAGAACTGTGAGAAACAAATGCCTGCTGTTTAAGTGCCCCGGTCCACGATAATTTGTTGTAGCAGCTGGAGCTAAGACGCTACCCCAGAGGTAACCACTATTCTGAATTTTGTGTTATTTGTTTTCTTTATCCCCCAACTTTGAATATATCTTTAAACAATCTAATCCTTTGTCCACTTTTACCTGCCTTTGAACTTTCTATGAATGGACCTGCACTGTAAGCAACCACCTGTGACTTGCTTTCTTTGCTATTATGTGTGTGATATTCACCCATGTTTAAGCACGAAGTCCTCGTTTGCTCGTTCTCATTGCTGCGGAACATTTGTTTTGTGCCAGTCCCAGCCTATCGATAAGCAATGTTATGGCTGGACCGGTCCTTGCGGTTCTTACTGTGACTGTAAGGTGCTCTTCAGCAATAACCAATAACCATCAAGGAACTTGGGGGGGAAATGAAGGTTTATTACTTAGGGGACCTGGAAATTACACAGCACACCTGGGGTTACACAATGAGGTTGCAGTAGAGAGAGAGAGAGCGCGTGTGAACCATCTTATGGCCTCATAGTCTGCTTTTACTGGGGTCAAGGATGGGACGTAGAGTTTCCACAAGTTCACTCTATCTGTAAATTGTAAGGGCAGGAATACAAAACCCAGGGAAAGAAAAAAAAAAAATAGCTGCCCAAATGGTCAGTTATGGAAATCAACCAAAATCTCTAAAACAAAGAAGCCTGGGGGTTAGGGATTGGCTTGGCTTTTTATCTAGTCTAGCGTGGCTGCCTCTGTGTTTACTCAAGATAGCTCTCTTTGAAGTAGATCCTGGGCAATCAAAACTTCAATCAGGCACTTGCATTACAAAAAGAAAAGCCAACTGTCAGGGCTTACACTACACATTCCAAAGCATAAATATACTACAGTATATTTCTCTACTTTACTTTGGTTAATATTTGCATTGTTTAATGCTACCACGAAAACTTTCACAGCTATCTCCTGGTTCACTTGTGCAAAAGTCTTTCTAAGTTTCATAGCTAGTACCGGAATTACTGAGTCACAGGGTATGCACGTGTTCAAGTTTACTAGGTGACCGCCTAACTCTTTCCAAAGTGGTGATACTAATTTTCGCCACAGCAGAAGGGAATATGTTGAGCTCTATCTTTCACCAACATCTACAGATCTTCCACTTTAAAATGTTTTGTCCATTTGATGTATAGCGATGCCTCACTGGGTGTTTAGTTTGCATTTCCCTGTTACTAATGAGGTTGATGGCCTCTCCATATGTTCATCGCCCATTTGGATGGGCGTCTTCTGAGATGTCTATTTAAATTCTGTACTTATTTTTCTGTGAGGTTGTTTCCTTGATTTTATATGAGTTCTTTATATAATCCTCACATAGTTAATGTGTTTGTAAATATCTTACATTATTTTACCTGTTTTTTCCATAATTTTCATGCTGAATTTTAAAGAGGTCTTTAATGTTAAGGATTTCTTTCAAATTTATCAATGCCTTTCTTGAAATTTTGTGGTTTTTATTTCTTGTATAAGAAATCCTGCCCTACTTTAAGATGATAAAATATCCTCTCATATTTTCTTCTAAAGCTTTTGTTGATTTTTGCCTTTCATATTATTTCTTTAATTCAACTGGCATGAATCTTTGGACAAATTGTGAGAAATGTGTGACATTTATTTTTTACCCATACTGAATGCCAGTTACGGAAAAATTCATCCTCTCTCCAACGATGTGCCATGCCTCCAGTCTTGTACTCAGAGTCCACACACGAGCATATTTCAGGGTTTTATGCTGTTCCATAGGCTTATTAGACTATCCCTGAGATGACACTATATCGTCTTAATCACCGTAGCTTTAACAGTAAGCCCTGCTGTCTGGGAGGATAAATCCCTCCATCTTGCTCTTCATCTTCATTTCTTTTCTCTTCTTGGTCCTTTAAACTCTTCCACAAAAATTTTAGATCAGCTTGTCAATTTCCGTATTTCTTGGAGCTTTGAATGCTATGAATTAAACTACAAATCAGTTTGATGCTTTAAACCTTGATAATACGGAGTCTTCCAATCCATGAATGTGGTGTATCGCTCTAATGACTTAAGTCTTCTTTAATAATTTTCACTAAAGGGGCCGCTGGGCGGCTCAATTGGCTGAGCATCGGACTACGGCTAATTAAACATTTAAAAAATTTAAGAAAAAATAATTTTCACTAAAGTTTTATGATTTACTCTACATTGTGAGATTTAATTTGAAGTACATATATTTTTATGCTATTATATATGGAAATCTTATTCCCATCCAAATAATTAACAAAAAGAAATGTAATGTGTACATATGTACTACAATGAATGTTACATATAAGTGATGAAGTAATATTATTAAACTCTCTTACTGATTTTCATTTATATGTGCGTGGTTTAGGCTCTTCTATAAACATGATCACATCGTTGAAAATAATATTTTGTTTCGTCCTTTCTAATTCTTCCTTATGTTTCTTTTTCTTGCCCTACTTGAGTTCCTCATGTTGTGTCTGAACTCAGAAGGAAGGCTTTCACGATATTCCCATTGACCATGATGTTTGCTCTAGTGTTTTATATTAGGTTCAAAGATAAGAAGATTGTTGACATTTGATCATTTTTGACTTACAAAAATAGCAATTTCATATGTTGTAACCTAATAGGTGCTCTTAGCAGATTAAGGTAGTTCCCTCCTATTCTGATTAAAAAAAAATTTTTTTAATGTTTATTTTTAAGAGAGAGAAAGAGAGCGTAAGCAGGGGAGAGGCAGAGAGAGAGGGAGACACAGAATCCAAAGCAGGCTCCAGGCTCTGAGCTGTCAGCACAGAGCCTAATGAGGGGCTGGAATTCACAAACCATGAGATCATGACCTGAGCCAAAGCTTAACCCACTGAGCTACTCAGGCACCCCTGATTTTTTTTAAAGGTTTGGGGTAATTTTTTATATGATGAATGATGCTGGGGTTTTTTTCAAATGCTTTTTCTGCATCTACTGAGTTAATATATTTTAATGCTCTGTGGATTAAACTCAACATTTCTTGTTTAATATTTGGTATTTATGTTCTGGAATGAACATGTCCTATGAACATGAATTATGAAGTATGAATTCGTGTTGAATGAATTATAAGTTTTATGTCCTGGGTGCACCTGGGTGGCTCAGTTAGTTAAGCATCCGATTTAGGCTCAGGTCATGATCTCACAGTTCAAGAGTGGGAGCCGTGCATCAGGCTCTGTGCTGACAGCTCAGAGCCTGGAATCTGCTTCAGAGTCTGTGTCTCCCTCTCTCTCTCTGTCCCTCCCCCACTCACATTCTGTTTCTCTCTCTCTCAAAAATAAAAATAAACATTAAAATTTTTTTAAATTATGTCCTGTGATTTTATTTTATTCTAGTGTGTGTTGTGTACAAATATTACCTGTGCCCATTTTTTCTGTCTTTGGCATCTCTAATTCTGATTAGATGTTTATAAATCTTTTTTTTTTTTCTAGGAGAGAGAGAGAGAGACAGACAGACAGTGTGAGCATGGGAGGGTCAGAGAGAGAGGGAGTCACAGACTCTGAAACAGGCTCCAGGCTCTGAGCTGGCTGTCAGCACAGAGCCCGATGCGGGGCTCGAACCCACGAACCGTGAGATCATGACCTAAGTGAAAGTCGGGTGCTTAACCGACTAAGCCACCCAGGTGCCCCAGATGTTTATAAATCTTCTCATGCAATTTTACATGTCTTTTAACCTGTCTTACACATTTTCTTTGTGTCTGTCTTTCTTTGATGCATCCTGGTTAATTTCTTCAGATAAATCTTCCAGTTTATTAGTTTTTTCTACAACTGGGTCTAATTCCTGTTAACTCCTCTTTTTGAGTTAGTTATCTATTCTTAAGTTCTAAAGGCTCTATTTCAAATTTATGTGGCCATTTCCCACAATTTCTTGTCCCCTGAATGTATTCTAAAAACTATCCATCCATTCTTTTAGTTAGTAATCACTGGCTATTTTACATTCTGTGACTAATATGTGAAATCTTTGTAAGTCTATTTCTCCTTGCTCTTGTTTTTTTTCTGCTAATTCTCACTCATGGTGCTACATCTTCTTGCATTGTTAAAATTTCTTTTGCTCCTTGCTTGTATTTCTTAAAAAGTTTATTTGCTGGAATCCTTGGAGATTTGGAATGAAGTTCCTAGTATAGAGAGAACTGGCTTTTGTTTTTGTCTGCCAGCTGTGGGCACTTACCAAATCTGTCTAAAACCACTAGATTATTGGTTTCAGGTTTTGTTGAACACTCAGGAAATATGAATTTGGGCTGCCAGGGCTCTAAAGAGAGTTTATGATTACATCTTCCTGAGGGCCTCTCTTCCCTGTCTTCTCAGTACAAAGATTAGGAGAGCAATTTTCATTACAGCCCCCTGACACTATAGCCCTTTGGATTCCCAGTGTTTTGGCTGGAGCCTTCTGTTCAACTCTTCCTCTTAGGCAAGCCCTTGGTTGTTTTCCCCGAATCCATGCCACACAGCAATGTAACACTGAAGTGCAAGTTCACATCAGTTTGGCCAGTACTTTCGGTGTCGAAGACTGCTTTAGTGTACTATGTACCTCTCTGGGTTTCCGTCTTGATTCTTTTAACTACATGTTTCTTTCTTTCTTCCCAACTATCAGCTCTTTTACTAATTTTTAAAATCTAGCATTTTAAGTTGTTTTCAGCAAGAGGATCAATTTGGAAACTGCCTGTCCTATTACTGGAAACTGAAGTCCAAAGGCAATATTTTTTATATAATTACTTTGTTAATAGTTACTCTTGTATTATAACACCTATCATGTAGTCAATGAATATAATTAGCAACCCTCAGGTGCAAACTTTTTTATGGCCGTGGGCAATCCGATGCAGAGAAATGGAGAGAATCAGGTACATCCTAGTACTTACGAAAAGATGCCTTGACTTGGCATATGCCTACCGCCTCTTTATTCTTATCCCCAAACAATATTAAGCCATATTCAGACTGTGCTCACCATGACTTAAGCCCTCCATGTATGAGATTTCTTTTCCCTCTAACCCATGTCCAAACGTGTCAGAATCAAGATGCTCACTGGTTCTCAACCTAGGGTGATTTTGTCCCCCAGGACACACTTGGCAATGGCAGGAGACCGTTTTAGTTGTCACAGCTCAGTGTGGGGGTGCTACGAGGCTACTAGAACCTAGCAGGTAGAGGCCTAGGATACCGCTACACAGTCCTCCAAAACAAAGAATTATCTGGCCCCAAACGTTATAGTGCTATGGCTGAGATATACTGGGAAATGATGAACCTAGAGGGTTTTGCCCATGAGAGGATCAATTTCTCAAAAAGTGCCAATAGCAGAACACGTAAACTACATTATTAGCCAAATGCAATTCTGTTGCCTCACAAAAGGAAGGTCTAATGGTTAGGACCCTCTCTAATGTAAAAATGACATCATTATAGTAAGCTGGCAGCACATCTGGGCTGAGTGAGAACTTTCACAGAAATCTTTAAGCAGTCCGTGTTTCATTCATTGCAGTACATATAAACTGTCTTTAGGGACATGCACAAAAAGTGACTTAGTTAAGTACAAGGGGAAAAAGTCCCCATTTCTAGTCCCATTTGTTTCCAACAAGAGTGGACTCACTAATTGTATACTGAACGTTAAGATGAATCAGGGCAATTCAAGACCATTTCAACTCCTACAAGAGGGAATCTGACCAGCGGTCTCCCAGGACAGCCACATAATAATTTAACTGAACTATGATTATTAGAGTTGCAGAATCAACATACATTGCCGACAATTTCAGTGGCTTCCATTCAGGAGACCACCTTCCCTTAGAAAAAAAGTAATTCGCTAGCACTTGAGAAACCAGGAAATTTTCCTCAAGATGATTCAAGTACATTTTAATATTGATGTTTAACTTATGACACAAAACATATAAAATTTCAATGATTCTGTATGAAATGATATTGTACCCAAAGGCTTCCTAAAGTCACCCATGAGAAGGGGTGAAATAATTTCTAGGAGAAAATCTGAATCAATCAGGGTTCAAGGGGGAAGAAGAAACACAATGCACGTAGAGCAATGCACGCAGGGTGAGGGATTTGTTATAGGGTGTATTGTAGGGATGGTAGAATATTTTGTGTAAGAGTGTTTTCTCCGCACCTAGTGTTGAGCCAGAAGGCAGTACAGTGCAGCCAGGCCAGCAGCTGGAGCTGAGCTGGGTCTAGATGAAAGCAAAGACAAACCAGAACCTGCCTCTGTTTCTTGCTACCTGCAGCTCAATGCCATGGGTAACCTTCAGGAGGAGCCAGTTTTGCCCTAGCACTGCACGTGCACCTGTCCCAGAGAACTCTAAAGAGGGAATCTAGAAGAAGCTGAATGAGCTGTGTCCAGGTACTGCCCCCTGCTGACAAGGTCAGCCAGCTCATCAGTGACAACTTGCCTGGCACTACACAGCGGACTGTAAACACAGCTGCTAAACGTAGCTGCCACTTAACTTCTTTTTATTTTAGTTTTATTTTTTTAATGTTTATTATTTTTGAGAGACAGAGACAAAGCATGAGCAGGGGAGAGGCAGAAAGAGGGAGACACAGAATCCGAAGCAGGCTCCAGGCTCTGAGCTGTCAGCACAGAGCCCGACGCAGGGCTCGAACCCACAAACTGTGAGATCATGATCTGAGCCCAAGTCAGAGGCTTAACCGACTGAGCCACCCTGGCGCCCCTTAACTTCTAAACTGCTAAATCTCAGGCAAATTTTCCTTTTCACCACCCCCAAACTGAAACTGTGCAGGGAAAGAAACCATAAGAAACACAATAAAAAAGGCATCACAAATACCCTGCTTTCCATAGGAAGAGCTAATACTCATGGAGAAGCATTTCCCACCATGAAATTAGTGGATGGTAATATGAGAGACCGGCAGTAGTGTTGGGAATGTGGATGCCAGAGAACAGAACTCCAGAGAATGATAAATTAAAATGACACAGGGAGTCTTTCTCAGGGAACCCTCTATCCAAGAGGATGTGAACTGAAACGGACCACAGGCATCATGTTTAAGCTGACAGCTGAACTTACGATCAGAACTGGGCAACAGTGAGGGCTGAAAGTTAATTTCTTAGAGACTATGATTCTACCTGATAAATGTGGGACTATAAAAATCTTGTTTGAAAGATTAAGTAAGCTGGAGAATGGAAGGTTAACAAATCAAAAGAAAAGGACTCACAATACTTTCTACAGAATCAGAGAAGGCATTTGATATATTCAATATCTATTCATCTTTTTATTTTTTATTTTTTTACTGTTTATTTATTTATTTTGAGAGAGAGAGAGGGCGCCTGTGTGAGCAGGGGGAAGGGCAGAGAGAGAGGAGAGAGAGAATCCCAAGTAGGGATTCTCAAGCACAGAGCCCAACATGGGACTTGATCTTATGAACTGGGATCATGACCTGAGCTAAAATCAAGAGTTGGATGCTTAACTGACTGAGCCACCCAGGCTCATGATTTTAAATAAACCATTAATAAAACAAATTGATTAATTTACTCCCTTATCATGATATATTATAACCAAAGTCAGCATTACGATTTACGGGAAAATGCTAGAAGCACTGCCATTAAAAGTGGACAGGACAATACAAGAATAGTTTTTATTACCATTATTATTTAATTTAAAAAATTTACCCAAAAACAATTAGACTAGAGAAATAAAAGGCATAAAAATTGGAAAAGAGGAGATAAAGTAATCATTATTCATGGATAAAATGCTTTTCTTGGTAGAAAACCCAATAGAATGAACTAAAAAATGTTATGAAGGATACAGAATTTCAGTATATTTCTGGTCATAAAGTCAATATACAGAAAACCATTGCTTTCATTCAAGTAAACAATAACCAATAAATAAATAAATAAACAACCAATTACAACCTTATGTGAGCAGTTGGGACACAAACCATATATGCTGCAAAGGTGAAAGTATTTATTCTCTGGTTTTTCATAGAAAAAGTTTGTTGACTCCTATTTTAGATGATGTGGAAACATCATCTAGAAAGACTTTGTAAAGGTATTTAGGCTTTTAACTTATTTTTTTCTTTGTCTAATAGGTATTTCCATCCTCTATAATCCACTCGTATGTATGTTCTCATAAGGGCAAAGATTTTTTGTTTTGTTTTATTTCGTTTTGAGTGTTTTCTTTTCTAAATACCTTTACAAAGTCTTTTTGAAACCTAAAGCAAAGTTTAATAAAAGTATTCTAAGTATTCAGTACTATATAGAGAAAAGGTATCTGATCAATTTTCAAATTCCTATCAGTCTTCAAGAAAATACCACCCCTTCATGATTAATCTCTGTGTGAAATTAACTACTTCCTATCAAAGCCTTCTTTCCATTAATATATTTCTCTTATGCTAATCTCTTATGTTGATTCCAGTAATACATCTTGAATTTCAAGTTTGTCATCCATTAACTTTATTTTTTTTTTTTTAAAGAAGCAAAGCTTCTTTTTTTTTTTTTTAAATGTTTTATTTATTTCTAGGAGAGAGAGAGAGAGAGAGACAGCGTGAGCAGGGAGGGGTCAGAGAGAGGGAGATACAGACTCTGAAAATAGGCTCCAGGCTCTGAGCTGGCAGTCAGCACAGAGCCCGACGCGGGGCTCGAATCCACGAACCGCGAGATCATGACCCAAGCGAAAGTCGGACGCTTAACCGACTAAGCCACCCAGGCGCCCCTGTCATCCATTAACTTTAAAGATGCACTTCTACCTTGTGCTTCTGAGTTCCTTTCCTCAATGAAACAAAATTAGGGCACTTATTAAGTAAATCATGGGAATATAGTCAATAATTTAAAAAAATCAAGGCATTTAAAATATGCATTATGTTTACAGTAGTAAAACTTAAATATTTCCTCCTTGATCTCAATAGATTAGATTTCAACTATGAGCAAGGGTTTTTTATCTTGGCACCTTGGACATTCTAGACCAGATATTCTTCTTTGCCATGGGGCCTGTCTTATGCATTTTAGAAAGCTTAGCCACATTCCTGGCCTCTACCAACTAGACACGTGTAATAATCTACAGTGAAGAGAACCAAAAATGTCTCAATACATTGTCAAATGTCCTCTAGATGGCAAGATCTCAATTAAATTCTGTCTCTTATGTCTTCCTATTTCTTTTTTTAAAAATCTGTATGGTTTTTGCAAAGATTCAACCATAACCTTTGACATTGGATACTTCCAGGAAAATTATTTTACATCTTCAACTACTAAGTACAGTTTGAGAGCTTGCCCAAGAAAAACTTTTCACTGGTATCTTAAAACCACACCACTTCGTAGGGCTGGCTTCGTGGTGACAAATTCTTTCAATTTCTGTTTGTTTGGAAAGGTTTTTACCTGGCCATGTGTAGCAACATGGATGGACCTTGAGGGTGTTATGCTGAGCGAAATAAGTCAGGCAGAGAAAGACAAATATCATATGTGTGCACGTATAGGAGGATTAGGAGGAACTTAACAGAGGACCAAGGGGGAGAAGAAGGGCAGAAATGGTGGGGGAAAGGGGGAGAGGCAAACCATGAGAGACTCTTGAATGCTGACAAAAACTGAGGACTGGTGGATGTGGGGAGGAGGAGGGATGGGCATGGAGGAGGACACTTGTGGGGATGAGCACTGGGTGTTATGTGGAAACTAATTTGACAATAAACTATTTGTAAAAAATAAAAAAAATAAAAAATAAAAAAAAAATAAAAATAAAAAAAATAAAAAAAAAAAAACCACACCACTTCACAGAACTACAGACAAGGTTACAACTTCACCAGGCAGTGAACTGACAAGTACAAGTAAGTGATCTTATCCATACTGATGTTGTCAGCCTAAAGGAAATCTTTGGACTTTGGAAGCATCATCCTAAAGCTATTTTCTGTGCAATTAACTGTAGTGGAGAACCACTTCCAGAGTGGTAGCATAAGGACCTCTGAAAATTCACTCTTAAAAAACATAAACAGAGGCACCTGGGTGGCTCAGTCGGTGAAGCTTCCGACTTTGGCTCAGGTCATGATCTTGTGGTCCATGAGTTTGAGCCCTGCATTGGGCTCTGTGCTGATAGCTCGGAGCCTGGAGCCTGCTTCGGATTCTGTGTCTCTCTCTCTGTCTGCCTCTCCCCTGTTCATGCTCTGTCTCTCAAAATAAATAAACGGTAAAAAATTTTTTTAATTAAAAAAATAATTTAAAAAGCCATAAACAATGCTATAAACCAACTAGACCTAACATACATCCGTAGAACACTCTACCCAATAAGAGCAGACATGTTCATGTCAAGTGCACATGGAACATTCGCTATGATAGACTATATATTGGGTCACAAAAACACATCTTAATACAGTTTTAAAAATTGAAATAATACAGTGGCATCTGGGTGGCTCAGTCAGTTAAGTATCCGACTTTGGCTCAGGTCATAACCTTGTAGTTTGTTAGTTTGAGCCCCGCATCTGTGCTGACAGCTCAGAGCCTGGAGCCTGCTTTAGATCCTCTGTGTCCCTCTCTCTCTCTGCCCCTGCCCCACCGTGCTCTGTGGTTTCTCTGTACATTATTAAATTTGATTTTCTCCCGTTAATCTGTCTCATGTCAATTTGATTCTCAGTCCAGTTAGAAGGACCTTGTAAGGCAGAGTAATTCTTCCTCTCCAACAGCTTCTGTAGTCAACAGGATAGTTTAACTCATTGTACCCCACTCACCCCGACAATGCAGCTGACAGATCCTTGGGAAACCTGACGTACAGCAAGCAGAAGGTAATTTTTTTTTACCAAGTTCGTCTCCCTGAATATCTATCTGCAGAGTCTGATGGAGTGAGAATGATGAGGTTCCTCTTTCTCCTTTTTCTCTCTTTATAAATTTAGATTAGCAGAAAAAAATATTTGTTGAACTAGTTCCTTAGGCTTAGTGAGCCTTTGGTTAAATTTGGTAGATTACTCTTCGGTTACCCATCCATTTCATCCCAGAGATGGTCTTTGTTTTCCTTTGTCTGCCTATTATTATTATTATTAATTATTTATTTTGAGAGAGAGTACAGAATAGGAGCAGAGAGAGAGGGAGGGAGAGAGAATCCCAAGCAGGCTCTGCACTGTGTGGAACCCAATGTGGGGCTCGAACCCAGGAACCATGGGATCATGAGCTGAGCCAAAATCAAGACTCAAAAACTTACTGACTGAGCCACCCAGGCGCACCCCCTTTGTCTGTCTTTTTTGTCATTTTTCATAAAAAGGAATTTCCATAGGGCAGAACACAGGCCCAGGCCCTATAGCCTGCTGTTTGAACTGGCCTCACAGACTTGTGAACTCATGGTTCTCATCAGATTGGCCTCTGTTTAGACAAACTTTGCTGTGAGCTAAAGGCTGCTGCAGGGCACCTGGGTGGCTCATTTGGTTAAGCTACCCATTTCAGCACAGGTCATGATCTCATGGTTCTGGAGTTCAAGCCCCACATCGGGCTGCGTTCTGACAGCTCAGAACCTAGAGCCTGCTTCTGTCTCCCTCACTCTCTGCCCTCCCCCACTTGTGCTCTCTCTCTCTCTCACTTGCTAAAAATAAACATTAAAAAAATTTTAAAGGCTCTTGCTAAGGGACATCTTGGAAGCCAAAGCCACAAAATGAATGGGCCCGGGTCAAGCACTTAAAAGCTACTAGAACACTTGGCATGTCAGGAAGACTCCCACGTTAGGGCAAGTTGCTCAAAGAATAAGTTAGATTGACACAAGTTCACCCACCAACCTCAAGAAAACTTCTGTGCAACAAAGTGCACAACACACAATCCCCAACCGTGCAGCACATCCCTTAATACATCCTAGGTATTAATGTGGCTTCAGGAGACCCCAGGCTTAGCCAAAAAGAAAAAGCAGATGAAGTTTTCCTTTCATCTTGTACTATGACTTAAGAACTTGGCTTTGTGCCCAGTGAGAATATTCTCTTCAGTTTCCACCATTCAGAGGGTTCACTTATTGGGGTGTATCTTGGTGACCAGTCAAACAGACTGGAAATCCACTCTCTCTCTCTCTCTCTCTCTCTCTCTCTCTCTGTCCAGCCATGCCAGCTCTCGGGAGTGTTTGTCATGAGAGTTTCCAGCCTTGTAGAATCAACCTTCATCATCTATCACCCAGTAGTATTAAAAAGTCCCATTCCAGTAGCGCCTGCCCGGTTTCACAGATGAGCGGCTCTGTGACCCAAGGTATGGTATGTTTTTGTGGGAGACCAGAGATATCTTTTCACTACACCATTCTTACCGCCTATGCAGCAAAGGCCTTTGCTTTCTTAGACTAATTTTAGGAGATGAAGGAATGCTGACAACACTGACTCCATCTTTGGTCCTCCACCTTGTTCATGGCCACACAATGACCTCCCTCAGGGCTACAGGTTCTTGGCCTTGTGGAGGTTAATGTATGGCCTGAACAAGATGCAGAAAGGTTCATTCTGATCCTCTCCTAAAGTGGTGAACAGAAGACTACATGACTAGTGCACAGAAGGCCTCACTTTAGCTAACTAGTAGAGAACCTCTGACGGATAACAGATGGTGCCACTTTAGATAACTACCCTGTGACCTCACCATCATGCTCCTTAATCTTTGAAAGCTGGGGATTAAAGCCCGGAATGAGCAGAAGATGGGGGCAGAGGAAGGATGCATACCATCGAGATTGCCTGCCTGCTTGGCACCCACTCCAGCCCATCAATAAGTTACCCTGACTAGAACTCTGTAAACAGTGTGCAGAGGCTTGTTTCATTTTGCAGTCTTAAAGTGTTTTCTGGAAAATACTTTATTGATCCTCCTCCACCTTCTAATCAATAGTAAACTTTTGGATCGTGGGGGCTGCATCATCTCTACCTTCTCCTGATGCCTCTTGCATCTTTGGTTACACCATTAAGAGACTTATTGTTGGGGCACCTGGGTAGCTCAGTCGGTTAAACGTCTGACTTTGGCTCAGGTCATGATCTCACAGTTCATGTGTTCGAGCCCCGCACTGGGCTCTGTGCTGACAGCCAGCTCAGAACCTGGAGCCTGCTTCAGTCTGTGTCTTCCTCTCTCTCTGATCCTACCCTGCTCAGCTGTTTCTCTCTTTCAGAAATAAATAAAACATTAAAAAAAAATTTTTTTTAAAGAGACATATTGTTTTGGGGCACCGGGGGGCTCAGTGGGTTAAGCGGCTGACTCTTGGTTTCAGCTCAGGTCATGATCTCACAGTTTTGTGGGTTTGAGCCCCACCTTGGGCTCTGTGCTGGCAGCACGGAGCCTGCTTAGGATTCTCGTTCTCTGCCTCTCCCCTACTCATGCTGTCTCTGTGTCTCTCACGATAAATAAATATACTATAAAATTATTTTAATAAAAAAATAAAATTTAAAAAATTTAAAAAAGAAGGTTATTGTTTTGAGTCACTATTAATAGATGCTACTCATCCATGGCCAGATAATGGACCTTTAAATTGGTTATACTTAAAAACATTCTTTAAAGAGAGTTCTCAATTATCTTATCAGTATAATGGCTAGCCTCAGGGTTTCCCCTGATAAGATGAAAAAGCAAAAATTAGACTTAAGACTTAAAAATAAAAGTCCACATCCAATGTAAATTTCCCTTAAAATCTGGCCTCATCTGCCTGTCTTCCCTTTACCTACAAGATTCACAAAGAACACTCAGGCCTAATCTCTAGATTCTAAGTATACAGGGTAATCATATAAATGCTGAAAGCCAGGAAACGAATTTAACAAAAGCATCTGATACTAGCAATAAAGTTTCCTTTTTTCCTATTTTCCAGGGATTGGTAATCTGGTTCTAACAGCGTTGGGCATCACCATGCCATGTACTTTGCAAGTGTATCCTAGAAGGCCCAGTGGAAAAGAATTCGTGTCTCTGGACAGCAGCCAAACCTTAAATTGTAAAAGTTCTTTTGCCTCTACTTTTAGAAGATGCTACCAAATTTAGAGAGGACTTAAAAAGATTAATGGCTATTCACAGCGCGCCCCCCCCCCCACACCGAACCTTTACAGAAGAAATAGAACCACAATTTATCCTAGGCCCTCCTACAAATGATCTGTGAAAGGTCAATATTCACGGGCCAATTTAAGCTAATGTCGAATTGTGTACCCAGAAAGAATGCTTTCATTAAAATGCTTTATACAGAGTTTACAAGGGCATACATTTTTTTATTCCCATTTTCATTATAAATCGTCCCGATATAAAGAAGGAAATTTAGTTTAAAAAGTGAGCTAGTCCCCTGATATTCGAGCTGTAATCTAGTTCTTTGGGGATTTAGAAACCATTCTTTGTCTTACAAGTATCTATAAAACCAGATGTAGAATTGTAGAAGCAGCCCCACTATGTTACCACTCCCCAAACCTCACTCATTCTTCTCAAAATGTTTGTAGATATTATACCAGATCAGGATATTGGAACACAATTGTCCTATACTTGAGAAGAAAAAAGTGAACTTTATTTCATTTATTTAAAAAGTTTTTAAACATTTATTCATTTTAGAGAGAGCTTGAATGGGGGAGGGGCAGAGAGAGAGGGAGACAAAATCTGAAGCAGGCTCCAGGCTCTGAACTGTCAGCACAGAGCCCGACATGGGGCTCCAACTCACAACCTGTGAGATCATGATGTGAGCTGAAGTCGGACGCCCAACCGACAGTCACCCAGGCACCCCAAAAGTAAATTTTAAGCAGCAATTAACCTGAAACATTAGGAGGGAATTTTTTTTGGCATCCTTTCTCCCTTAAAATTACAAATCTTATGTCTTTATTTTTTTAATTTAAAAATGTTTAAGTTTATTTATTTGGAGAGAAAGAGAGAAAGTGAGGGAGGGGCAGAGAGAGAGAGAGAGAGAGAGAAAGAGGGAGAGAGGGAGAGAGAGAGAGAGAGAGAAAGAGGGAGAGAGGGAGGGAGAAAGAGAGAGAGAGAGAGAGAGAGAGAGAGACTCCCAAGCAGGCTCTGCACTGCAGAGCCTGATGTGGGGCTTGAACTCACAAACCACAAGATCATGACCTGATCCTAAACCAAAAGTCAGATGCTTAGCTGACTGAGCCACCCTGATGCCCAAATCTTATGTCTTTAAAATGTAAACACAGCCCATAATCACCTGAGACTGAAAGGGAAAAAAAGGGGGAAAGAGGCATTTTGAAATATAAACTGCTGGAAGGGCTCCTGTGCTGACTATTACACCTCTCATAACAAGGCAGATAATGCTCCAAATCTCCACCTTGGAGAAAACCGGGATACTTTCTCTGTGCCTTTGTGATATAAATTTTCCATCATCTTTCTAGGATCTAAGAGCCATTTTTTTTAAATGCGAACATTAGGAAGTTTTTCATAAGAAAAAAAGGGGGAAGTATTTGGAAATTGCGTCTTTAATGTCCTTTCCACAAATATTTATAAGAACAAAAGCTGTAAGACTGTTTGCATCTTGTCTGCATATGTGTGGCCATATATGTTATAAATGTGAGATATTTTCTCTATTTCCAGATAGTATTGCTAAAATTAACTTATAAAAGAGTTCTATTCAAATAGTAGGATTGAACGCAAGTATTTCTAAGGATTGGGCATTCCAAAACTCAGAAAGAAACTAATGCAGACATTCACATGATCTGGAAAAATATTCAGTATTCAAGCTAATTTAAGGTTGTTGGTTTAATTTACATGGATGTCTTCAGAGTTACCAGCATTACTGAGGTAACGATTCCAGGGTCATGGGATCAAGCCCTTCATTGGGCTCTGTGCTGAGTGTGTAGCCTGCTTAAGATTCTCTTTCTTCCTCTGCCCCTCTCCCCCACTCATGTGCTCTCTATTTCTCTCTAAAATAAAAATAAAAACTAAAATAAAATAAAATGAGTTACCAGCATTAAATATAGAGGTGGGCAGGGGAATGAGTGAAATAGGTGATAGGAATTAAGGAATACACTTATGAGACCACTCAGTGATGTACAGAAGCACTGAATCACTATATTGTATACCTGAAATTTATATGGTGCTATATATTAATATACTGGAATGAAATTTTAAAACTTAAGAATCTCATACAGGGTAGGAGGAGCAAGATGGCAGACCAGCATGGAAGTTCTCCAGCTTGTCTTGTCCCTGAAATGCAGCTAGATCAGCACCAAACCATTCTGCACATCTAGGAAATTGATCTGAGGATTAACACAACAATCTGCATAATATGAGCCGCAGAACTCGGCAGGTATGACATGTGAAGAGGTGAACTGAGGGAGAGAAAAGCCGCAGAGGAAAAAGGGACAGAAGGTTCATGTGAGCAAATTATAGCAGAAAACTTTCCTAATCTGGGGAAGAACACAGACATCAAAATTCAAGAAGCACAAAGAACTCCCATTAGATTCAACAAAAACTGACCATCACCAAGGCATATCACAGTCACATTCACAAAATACGCAGACAAGGAAAGAATTACAAAAGCAGCAAGGGAAAACAGTCCTTAACCTATAAGGGAAGACAGATCAGGTTCACAGCAGACCTATCCACAGAAACTTGGCAGGCTAGAAAGGAGTGGCAGGATATATTCAACATGCTCAATCAGAAAAATATGCAGCCAAGAATTCTTTATCCAGCAAGCCTGTCATTCAAAATAGAAAGAGAGATAAAGAATTTCCCAGACAAACAAAAACTAAAGAAGTTTGTGACCACTAAACCAGCCCTGAAAGAAATTTTAAGGGGGACTCTTTGAGTGGAAAAAAGACAAAGCAAAACAAAAAGGACCAAAAGCAACAAAGACTAGAAAGGACCAGAGAACATCATCAGCAACTCCAACTGTACAAGCAACACAATGACACTAAATTCATATCTTTCAGTACTCACTCTAAATGTCAATGGACTAAACACTCCAATCAAAAGACAGGGTATCAGAATGGATAAGAAAGCCAGCCCCATCTATACGCTGCTTACAAGAGACCCATTTTAGACCTAAAGACACCTACGAATTGAAAGTAAGGGGCTGGAGAACTATCTATCATGCTAATGGAAGTCAAAAGAAAGCTGGAGTAGCCATACTTAGAAAAACTAGACTTTAAAGACTGTAACAAGAGATGAAGAAGGGCATTACATCATAATAAAGGGGTCTATCCACCAAGAAGATCTAACAATTGTACATATTTATGCCCCCCAACGTGGTGAGCACCTAAATGTATAAATTAATTAATCACAAATAAGGAAGCTCATTGATAATTCCATAATAGTAAGGGACTTCAACACCCCACTTACAGCAATGGACAGATCATCTAAGCAGAAAATCAACAAGGAAATAATGCCTTTGAATGACACACTGGACTGGATGAACTTAACAGGTATATTTGGGAATGTTTCATCCTAAAGCAGCACGAATACACATTCTTCTTGAGTGCACATGGAAAGTTCTCCAGAATAGATCACATACTGGGACACCAATCAGCCCTCAACAAGTACAAAAAGACCAAGATCATACCTTGCATATTTTCAGACCACAATGCTATGAAACTCGAAATCAATCACAAGAAAAAAATTGGAAATACCATGAATATTTGGAGATTAAGGAACATTCTACTAAACAATGAATGAGTTAACAAAGAAATTAAAGAGGAAATTAAAAATTACATGGAAGACAATGAAAACAAAAACACAACAGCCCAAAACCTCTGGGATGTAGCAAAGGCAGTCATAAGAGGGATGTATATAGTAATCTAGGCATTCCTAAAGAAGGAAGAGAGGTCTCAAATACATCACCTAACCTTACGCCTTAAAGCTGGAAAAAGAACAGCAAACAAAGCTCAAAACCAGCAGAAGACAGGAAATAATAAAGATTAGAGCAGAAATCAATGATATCAAAATCATAAGACAGTAGAACAGATCAATGAAACCAGGAGCTGGTTCTCTGAAAGAAAACAAAATTGATAAACCCCTAGCCAGATTGATCAAAAAGAAAAAGGAAAGAACCAAAATAAATGAAATCAAGAATGAAAGAGGAGAGATCACAACCAACCCTGAAGAAATATAAACAGTAATGAGAGAATATTATGAGCAATTATATGACAAATAATTGGGCAATATGGAAGAAATGGACAAATTCCTAGAAACATAGAGACTACCAAAAGTGAAACAGGAAGAAATAGAAAATTTGAACAGTCCTAAAACCAGTAAATAAACTGATTCAGTAATCAAAAAATCTCCCAACAAACAACCGTCCATAACTGGATGGCTTTCCAGGAAAATTCTACCAAACATTTAAAGAAGAGTTAACACCTATTCTGAAGCTGTTCCACAAAATAGAAATGGAATGAAAACTTCCAAACTCATTCTACAAGGCCAGCATTACCTTGATTCCAAAACCAAAGACTCCACTAAAAAGGAGAACTACAGACCAATTTCCCTGATGAAGATGGATGCAAAAATTCTCAACAAGATCCTAGCCAACCAGATCCAACAATACATTAAAAGAATTATTCACCACGATCAAGTGGGATTTATTCCTGGAATGCAGGGCTGGTTCAATATCTGCAAATCAATCAATGTGATATATCACATTAATAAAAGAAAGGATAAGAACCACATGATCCTCTCAATAGATGCAGAGAAAGCATTTGACAAAATACAGCATCCTTTCTCGATAAAAAAGAAAAAAAACACCCTCAAGAAAGTAGGGCTAGAAAGACCATACCTAAAGATCATAAAAGTCATCTATGAAAGACCAACCACTAATATCCTCAATGAGGAAAAACTGAGAGCTTTCCCCCAGAGGCCACATATACGACAAGGATGTCTACTCTCACCACTGTTGTTCTGCATAGTATTGGAAGTCCTAGCCTCAGCTCTCAGACAACACAAAGAAAGAAAGGCATCCTAATTGGCAAGAAGGAAGTCAAACTTTCTCTCTCTGTAGATGACATGCTACTTTATGTGGAAAACCCTAAAAAGTCCACCAAAAAACACTAGAACTGACACATGATTTCAGCAAAGTCTGTGGGTTGTTTGCCTGTCTTTTCTCCAAGAGCAGTGCAGTGTCCTCTGAGTTCTATCCCAGCCAAGCACATAGACCTCACCTTTAAAACTCCAGACTTTAAGACTGGTTGGCAGGAGTCACGAAATTCAGCCCCTCTCACTCTCCAAGGCAATTGCTATGGGGAATCGTTTTCCCCATGGGTTCCCCTGTGGGCTAGCCTGTCTGTCATCCTTCTCTGCAACCGCAGCTCCCTCCCTGCTGCAGTGACCACAATCCAGTTCCCTCCCAAGCCACATCTCCGCACTTCCTGCCTTCTTCCCTGGGGCCTCTTCTCTCCCTCTTGTTGTCAGTCTTCAGGTCAATTTCTGGGACATCTAGGATGATTTGATAGTTATCTAGTTGTGTTCATGGAACGAGGTGAGCCTAGTGTTCTCCTACTCCACTGCCATCCCCCTGTCCTCTGTAACCTGTGGCTACCATCTAACTTAGATGCTCCAGAAAGTTCCTGGAACATTTCAAAGATTTTGTGAGAAATTAAACTAATCAGACTTATTTGCTACAATAAATTACATGAGAAACACTGTCAAATAGGTGGCACTAAACCCTGTTAGATTATATTTATGTAGATATGTTACTAAAATAAGTGTTCTAAAAATTATGGAAAACTATTAGAAATCTAATGTTCTGGTATGTTATTATCTTAAAGTGCTGTGTGTCACATAAATAACCACATTTCCTTGCGAACGGCATTGTAATGAACTTTAATCAGCTCTTTGACCATGGACATTTTAAAGTCTTATCATTTACAGTTCCTGTTTTACTCTGATGCTACTTTGCAAATGTGTCTCCTCTTCAGTGAGACTCAGAAAAAATTCTGAGTACAAGCTTATGATAAACTTAAATTATAAAACTGAGCTAGGTAAAAATTTCTGAACTAGTAAACACTGGATTCAACCAGAACAAAAATCAGTAAGATGGAACAGAATGAACTGAGGAAAAAATTAGAATTTTTATGACTTTTTGTTTGAAACATTGATGACTCTTTAAAATGCTTTCTTTTTCCAAATTTAAGGAAAATTTTCTCTTAAGCTGACTTACAGGAATTTGTTAAAATATACCTTTGTGAACAAATTAAAACATTTATCTTGTTCTCCCTACCTGATCCCACCAAACTTAAGAAATTCAGAGACTATTCTTATATTTTCATGTCAGTATATTTATTCTTATAAGTTCAATAAGAATCTGTTCTCCTGGGGCTCCTGGGAAGCTCAGTAGGTTAAGCATCTGACTCTTGATTTTGGCTCAGGTCATGATCTCACAGTTTGTGGGTTCAAGCCCCGAGTCAGGCTCTGTGCTGACAGCTTGGAGCCTCCTTGGAATTCTCTCTCCCTCTCTCTCTGCCTCTCCCTCACTCATGCTTTCTCTCTCTCTCTCTCTCTCTCTAAGTAAATGAGCTAAAGAATCTTTTCTTCTTATGACATGACACAATTGGACACATTGGTTGTATTACCAAGGTTTTGTCTGGAATATGATATCTGAGAAAGACATGTAAACACTCAGACATGACCAGACAGCTTTAAGGAACTAAGGTTGATTTTGTGGAGCCAATAAAGCCCCCTGGAAATAGCAGACTGATATCTTGCTTACAGAGCTCCCAGAAGCCTTAACAAGTGAGTAAAGAAGATCACTTTCTGACAGGTGCAGGAACCCTCAGGATATTCTGAGGACTTTGAGGAAAGAGGAATCCACTCAAATCTATAGGAAGGAAGGAAGGGAGGAAGGGAGGAAGGGAGGGAGGGCGGGCCAAGCTAAATAGGTGCCATCACACTTGGCCTGCAACACCTTTTCATTGTAAACTGGACTAGATCCTGATTTCTCCTGGCTTCCTCCAATGTCTGGCTATAACTCTCCAAACTAATGTTATTGATTTTTCTCCCTCCTTTCTGAGGTGGATTATTTGAGAACAAAAACTGCCCTTTTTCCCAAAGCCCCACAAAGTAAATTTAAACCACCTGATGTAAGTTCAGAGCAATCACGACAGCTCATGTGTAGACGATCTTCATGCCTGCTGTTCTACTGGCCACTCAAAGATCACCAGAGACACTTGGAACTGCGAACCAGGAAGTTCTGCCACATCACCGCTGCCTGCTCTCACTCTATCTGAAGACAGAGTAGCTTGACATGTAGTAATCTCCACTCGCTATCCTCAGAACTCAGAAACTGGTTTATAATTTGATCCAATCATTAACCATTGCTTTTCTTTTGTTTCCTTAAACAACAGGCATTTCTAATACTGGATTACTTGAACCACAGGCCTAAATTTGAGAACATAGCTCTCAGGTGGTATCACCACCGCCTGAATTGAGTTGAACTGAACTTCCCTGTTGTCAGGACTGGTTCAACAAAATGCAACAATCCACCCGCTCAACTTTCAATGTGTGAAACTTCAGGGAAGTTTCAGAAGAAGAAACGATAGGGGCCAAGGACAGGCTGCCCCGAGATGGGCCACTTTGGTATGAACATTATTTTGAGTTAAAGCAAAAAAGAACCCCGGAAGATTCAGAAAAAGCTCTTTACCTCTCTCTCAACTCTGTGCCTGTAGCAGAAAGAACTCTATTAGATTTTTCAGGTAAAGAGGAATCTGTAATCTGCATAATAGGGTAAGCTTTGTTTTCCAAACATCTCCTCTCACCTTCCTTCTAATGGTCTTTCTCCCCTTTGTATCATCAGACCCTACCCCTCTCCTGAGCTCCTATAAACTTCATGTGGTCTCACTGTCTTTGGAATTTCATTGTCTGTGTGGATTCCCCTTTCATATGCTATTAAGTTTGATTTTCTCCTGTTAATCTCTCTCTGGTCAATTTGATTTCTTAGCCAGCTAGAAGGACTTTGAAGGGCAGAGAAAAGTCTTCCTTCCCAACTGAAACATAGGAATCAATCTTTAGGACGTAAGGTTAGATAGTGGTGTCTTAGATATGATACCAAAAGTATAAGCAACAAAAGGAAAAATAGATACATTGGACTTCATTAAAATTAAAAACATTTATGCTTCAAAGACTTCAAGAAAGTGAAAAGACAACTCACAGAAGGGGAAAAATATTTGCAAATCATATATCTAATATGGGGCTTGTATCCAGAATATATAAGTGATTCTGCTAATGGAGAACGGGCTTCTTTTGGGGGGGATAAAGATGTTCTAAATTTAGGTTGTGGTGAGGGTTATATAACCATGTGAATATACTAAAACCCACTTAGACTTTCAAAATGTGAACTTTATGATATGTGAATTATATTTCATTACAGCTGTTATTTAAGAAAAAAAAAGCAGCAGGCTTTCTTCCCTATCTTTCCAGCTTCCCACAGCCAGCTTGTCCAAACACCTATGATCCCCCCTTGTCAGAAGTTCCAAGGTGAAGCTGCAGATATGTTTATTTTCATAATTTCTGCAAAGGGACCCTTTCTTCATCCCTTGCCTGGGTGCTACCATCAGCTACCTAGAGTGAAAAGATGCCAGACATCTCAAAACTGGGACATTTGTGCATCTAAAATTACAGAGTTGCTACTGTTTGGTTTTTTTCCCCCTCCTTCAAAAAATCAAAGCCAAAGGCAGACATTTGTAGCTTTAGTTTGCTCTGCTCCTATGTCCTAGTGGCAGAAAGGTAGATAAAGATTGGCTGTCCCATGACAGCTCCTTTCAAGGTGTCCCCAGAGTGCCTGGGCTGAGACAAAAGAGACAAGATCTGGATCTAATACCACCCTCCCCACTCAAGTCACTCCTGGGGCTCAGTGAGGTTACTAGAACCCGGGGTAGAGGAGGCCTTGATATTAAAACAAACAAACTAAAACCACAAAAAAACTGTAGTAGATTAATTGCATATTCCAGAAACCTTTGTAATTGGCAATTTTATAAAATATGACATCTCCTCTTTCCTGCCAGAGTAATGGTTCAGAGAACAAAACTCAAAAGCCAGCTAACTCCTTCTCAGCTCCGTGTTTCCTGGTTCCCCCACCTCACTCTGTGTTTATGAAATGATTTAAGTATTAGTCTAAAAGTTTATCCCCAAGCAAACAGAATACTATACCCACTTCGCAAATCCAGAGGACTACATAGATCAGGCCATTCCGCTTCTCCAAAGATTTGTTATGATAAATGCAAATACCCAAAGGGCATAGAGCTTACTTTTGGTGGGCCGACTGCTGTTAACTCAAACTTTGGGAAAGAAAGCCTCCTCAATGATTGGATTTTCAATATTGGGAGATCTGCAACAGCAACTTCTTCAAGATCCTTATTCCCCACAATCTGTAAAAAAACATAGTGGTTCATATAATGGGATCGATAAGTGTGAGGGTTTTGATTAGGCAGACCTGGGTTTTAATCCTTAATCCACCACTTACTAGCTGGATGACCTTGGATATATTACTTAGTCTCTCTGTGTATAGTCCCTAATTTACAAAGTTATTGTTAAGACTTGAAAATGACATGAAGAGATACACAGCTTAACTAGTCATCAAGGAATGGGAAGACAAGACTGCAAAGAGGTTTCATTTTATACACAAATGATTGCAAAAAATGGGAAACCTGACAATACCAAATGCTGAAAAAGAGGGGAAGAATGGATCTCTTATGTATATATCTCTCATACAATATATATTGATCTAAATACGTTGTTCAGCTTTATGGTATGTTTTATTGTTTTTCATTCTCGACCTCTATGAACTAGAAATTCCTCACCTAGGTATACACCTAAAGGAAACCCTTGTACATGGTTATCTGAAAATATGTACAAAAAAATTTATCTAACACTCTGTTCAAAATGGCAAGACACTTGAAACAACCCAAATGCCATTGACAGAAGAATGGGTGAGTAATTATGGTACATTCCCACAATGAAATATTAAACAGAAGTGAAAACGATTGAACCACAGCTGACTGCAACAATACACAGGGTGAAAGTAAAGTATGACATCCTATCACAAAGTTGACTGCAAGTCACAAAAGAAATCCTACATTGTTAAAGCCTATAACATACATGTTATGAAATAAAACAAAAAGGCAAGGAAGCAATAAACATAGAGTTAATACAGTGACTACCTCTGAGAGGCAGGATGGGAGTGGGGCCGCACACGCAGTGGAGTACTATGATAATTAGCATTATAAATGAAGGTTGGGGTGGACACAGGTTTTGCGGTGGTAGTCTTTAGTAAAATAATACAAAATTACAAACATAACAGTGTTCCTGGCCACTCCAGTGTTCCTTAACATGAAAAGGAAGTGTGATGGGGAGGAAGTCAGAATGGAAAGAGTAGTCTTAACTGATTTCGTTTGAAACCTCCTTTGCAGATTTTACAAATACCTAGGACTATGCCAACACATCTCTCAGGCACTGGTAGAGATGCAAAAGAGGCCCTGCAAGGTAGGATCCCTAAAGCTTAAGCCTCACTGGCTTCATGGTAAATGCACCACTGCTTGAATAAGGGGGTTCAATGTAAAGGGCATTACTCATGTCTAGTTGTAGCAATACATGTGCAGCGATGCGTCATCAGGAAGGTCGCTTACTCTCTGGACCTTCTTTGTGAAATGAATGGATAAACTAGATCAGTTATACAATACCTTCAAACTTAAATATCCTGCGACTTTATTAGTGAAGATCTACAGAATCATTTAAGAGACACGAACAGTATGAACTATGTTGTCACCAGTATAATGTGCTTACAATGGGTTATCAGTTCAAACTCTACCATCACCTGCGTAGACTGTAATAACAGAATTTATCTTGAGGAGGTTAGTAGTAACACAGAAGAGAGTTCCTTGGCACAGAATTTTTATTCCCTCCAGATGTAGATATTTTAAAATAAAACATTGTGAAAGTGTAAGGCCATTAATGAGACAGAAAAAGTAATTATATATGAAAAGAAGGGACAAAGTTAAAGTTAATCCCAACTAACATGACTGTTTTTTTTTAAGTCAAGACATTATAGTGTATAGTTGAAGGAACTAATGAAAGGCTTCAATAAGAATGAAGGATAACAAACACAGAAAAAACTTAATCACTTTTCTTTTAATTCCAGATACAGAGATTTGAGTTCTTTCATTCCTTGGACAAGAGGATATTATAACCATGGGGTGGTACACAGTCGCTTTCTTCTTCCATTGTCTTTTCTTTTTCTTTCATCACCAATCACCAGTCCTGTGGCTTCACTTCCACTATAACCAGAAGCGCACACAAACTTGTCTGTTCTATCTCCAGCGTCTTTGCAAACTATCAACTGTTAGGTGTTGACATTTATACAGTCGTAACGCAGCTCTCATCTGTTTATTTTTCCTTTACTTGAGAGTGTATTTTTAAGGTCTTTCCATACTGTGACTGCTTCTAATTCCTGAATAGTATGCCTTTTATGTATCCATTCCCCTTCGACTGGCAGCCAGTGTGCCTGCGACTGCTTGTGTTTCCCAAACAATGCGGCAATGAGCAGGCTTTGTCAGACACTGTTGTGGGTCTGTGTGTGGGTGTATCTACAACCTACACAAAGCTGTGGGATTGCCAGGTCGAATGTGCCTAGCTTCACTTAGGATACCACCATGTTTGTCCGCTGTACCGCTCTAACCCCCTGGCGCCATGCAAAAGTTTTTCTATTTCCTCAACTCTTCACAAACACTTGGTATTTTTGACCTTTTTTTTTTTTTTGGCGATAAAATGAGAATAAGGTGTACTGCTGTTTCACTTTGCATTTTTCTGATTGCCAGGGAGGTTGAACATCTTTTCTTGTTTGCCCATTTGGAATTTTATTTCTGTGACTGGCCTTTTCATATAATTTGCCCATTTTTCTAGTTCCTCTTTTTCTTGCTTATCTGGATGGTTTCCTTGTATATTTAGGTATCAGTCCTTTGACTAGTTTTTGATGTTGCAAAAATCTCCCATTAAGCCATTCACTTAGTAATTTTATATGTGATGTCTCTCGTTCCAAAAAAGTCTTTAGTGCTGATGTAAACAAATAGTAACATCTGTCAACTAGACAATAATTAATTTTTTTAATAACTGAAATATCCATTTACCAGTAGAAAAATCATATGAAGTGTGTGATGTTGAGATTTACAAAGTGAGGTTCAGCCCATGTTTCCTTAAATTAATTTTGAGCTACCTTCAGGTTTCTGTGAAAATCAAATACCCTATCTAAATGCAAACCCCTAGTGAAATAACTACATATCAGGTCATATGACTATAACAAAAGAGCGAGGTTCTGTTTAAGAATGATGTGAAGCTCTCTTTAAAAATTTTTTAAACCTGTTCATTTTTAATGTTATGTGTATTTTATATACAATGTTCATAATTCATATTACACAATAATAAAATAGATGTGATATTTTATAGGTATTTAATAGATCTTTATCAGATTAAAGAGTTCCTTTTTTTGTCCCTTTCCATTCTTTCTGCTTGATTTTTACAGTTAGTATAATATTATGTTTTTCATTATTTCTAGAAATGCTTTTGAATTAAATTCCATTTTATATATTGCTCTTACCGCCCACGTTCTAATTTGATTAATATTAATCTGACTTATTTTCCTCTGGATCTTTATTTCACACTGTTACGTTTGGTTTTGTTTCAGGAGTTTCTTTTTGACATTAAAGGTAGCAGATTTTGGTTTTGTTTTTAATCCCGTGTAATAGTCTGTGTCTTTTACAGGGTGAATTTAATTCTTTTAAGTGTATTTTTATAATTTTGCATTTGGATTTATCTTTATATATATAGAGAGAAGTTATCCATCCACTTTTAAAAACATATTTAAGTATAAAATTTTCTAAGCCAAAGCCATTCAGTTTTACTTATTCTCCTTGCTAAAGCAAAGATTTTAGCATGCTCTCGCTACACACTGCATAGCCCCATCATTTTATTGTTATTTTGAGGTTTAGTTTCACTCTTGTTTACAAAACGGTTATTACTCTTTTCAGTCACCAATTAAACATACTGACAGATTTTATCAATTTATTTGTTCATTGTTATTTCACACATCTTAGGCATTCCCTCTGCATTAATGTCTCTTCTTGCCAAAGTATATACTTTAATGTTTCCTTCAGTAAGGGTCTGTGAGTCATAAATTTGGCCTTTGTAAATCTAAAAATATCTTTATTTTTCCTCACTTCTGAATAAGAATTCATGCACACATAAATTTCTAGCTTGAATATATTCCTCCACTGTATTCTTACAAGTATCATTGCTGATGAGAAGTCTTCTCTCTTCCTAATTGTTCTATTAGTCTGTTCCTATTTGGTAGCTTTTAAGATACTTTCTCTTTATCCTTGCTCTTCTGCAGACTCAAGCAGAATCCTTAAGATTTCCTACTTCAATGCCACGCTCTCTTTTTTCCCGATGGAAATTGTATTATGCCTATGTAGTTCCCAATCTTTCTCCATTATAACTGTTCTGTTATATTTGGTATCAGTATCTATGTGCCATATGCTGGATGAATTATTCAAGACTGTTTCCCAATTCATGGATTCTCTATTCAAATGTGTCTAGATTTCATTTTATCTTATCTATTGAGGATCTTTCCTATCCTATCTTTAGTTCCTATAACTTTATTTTTAATTCTAAGTTTTTATTTGGTTCCTTTCATATCTCCCTACTCTGATTCCTTTTAAGTCTGCCTTGTTTTATAATTTCCTGTTCACTTTATGATAATTTACTTTTTTTAACCTATCACGTTAGACATACTTATGAGAGAGTCTTTTAGAAGCTGTTCTATTAGCTGGTCGTCTGTGAATTCGTGTTTTGATTGATGATTTTGTCAACTCTCTTTCTTAGCATATGCTTTATTCACTTTCTTTGTAATTTTAGTTTGTAAGATCATTTTGAGACTTTGAGAGGGAATTCTCTTTCTCTCCCCTCACTGTTTTCCAGCAGGATTTTAGTACTTCTGCCTTTGGCTAAAGATTGAAAATCAAGAGTTGTTTGGAGGTTCTGGGGTCTCAGTCTTGTGATAATACCAGGAATATCTTAGATCCAGTCAGATCCAGCCTGTGGACATCTTGGCTCCATTCTGGGGTGAAGGCTGCCTATCTTCCCTCTTCCCAGGCCCACCCATGAACTTCACCCAATAAGCCAAAGCCCCAGGTGGCAGTGAACAGCAGACTGCAAACGCTTATGGCTGCCTTTCCCCATTTACTACTTTTTCTCCTGCCTCTCGAGGCTAACAGAGGAGGAGACAATACTCAGCACCTATTTCTAAAGGTGGCTGAACTTTGTGCTGACCCACTGCCCGGGTAATGTTTAGCGTGGACAGCAGGGCCTCAATAAAGACAGAAGCAGTCTATCCAGATGGGGAACTTTAGGAGTCAGGCTTTTAAAGATCATAAGGGAATTTTACTTGGGAATGAATCTAACTGATTTTATGTTGGGTTATTTGGCCACAAATGACATAGAAAGATTGTAACCGTAACTACTTTTCTTTGAGGGATTATATCAAGGATTCAATAAATGAACCTATTTTAAAGAATGCCAGAACATGAGAAAATGTCCCAGGGGACCCCCCCTCCCCAACTACCACCACCACCAAAAAAAGGACCAGAGAATAGGAAGAGGGTGAGGACACAGGGAGAAAGAGAGAGAATCTAGGAGAGGGAATCTAGAGAGAAGCATATAGAAAAACGAGGAAGAGAGAGAGAGAGATGAGGCAGCACTGTGGAGGAGAAAGAACCAATGCGAGAAGGAAGAGAGAAATATAGCCAGAGAGACAAAGGTAGCCATAAAAGGGAAAAAGTTGCAAAAAAAAAAAAATACTGTGAATACATCGAAAGGATTCAATTTTCTCGCTTTTAAAAAAGAAAACATGACCACAACCACAGGAGTCCATGTACCCTATTTGCTTGCTGAGTCTGTTGAGGGGATAAACCAGAAAAGAGGAAATAGTAAAAATGACTGATCTTCCTCTCCGTGGAATGACCCCTTCAAAGCCCGAGGCAGAAGGGTGCTCTACACTAGCTGTTGCCTGGCGCAGTCGAGGAGCACTCCCACTGCCGCTGGTCACTTCTTACAGCCAGGCTGATTCGATAGTCTCTTCAAAAACCCATTCATCCACAGCCTTATATTAGTTTTCATCCTGAGTAACACTAATTGCCCTTCGGCTGAGAGTATGTGTGAGGCATTGATTGATGACATTGGGCTATTTTTCCACTAAAGCAGCAACCGCATGTGTCTTGGCTGACGCACACATCCCTCCCCACGTTGTGGGTGGAGTTATTCCAAGATCAGTGACTGCAGGGAAAGTGAGCCCTCATCAGCAAACTAGTAGTGGGGTTAATAGAATGGACCACAAGAGATTAACCCCATCTTAATGACTGATCTTCCCCCTTTGAAACAGCATGGTCAGCTATCAGCATGAGGCCAAATATTTGCTTTTCTTCAGGAGTGCTCCCATTTATCCCAACCTGTCTTTGCTTGAGTTTCCCCAGAAGCGGGAGCTGAGAGAAGGATGTGAGAGCAAGTAGTTTCTTTGGGAGGTGCATTTAACACTGGTGGGAGAGTGGGGAAATGAGAAGAGAGAAAAAAGGCAGTCAAGAAAGGATGCGTTATTAAGCCAACTTCCACTCTAGGCAACTAGAGCTTAATCCTACAGGGAAACTCGAGGAAATGGTGTAAACCCATGGCTTAACTTATTTAGCTGAGGAAGCAAGGGAGCTGGGGTATTTACCCACTGTCTCTTGTCAGACAAGTGCCGCTCCTGGAAATTCCAGCCTGTCCTATATATGAGCAGAGTGGCCTTGCACTTAAAGAAATGTAAACACAGGCGGCTGGAAGTGAGCTGGAGTAGACTAATTGGTAAGGCCTGAGAGATGTACAGGGCTCCTACCAACCACATTTGCCCCAGAGCTTCAGTGGATACTGTGAGGCTTGCCTCATTTAATGAGTTCATCTGAGAAAAACTTTTCATGTCTAAAGTTTCATAACATGGGCTCATTTACAAGCAGTTTAGCAGCCTTCACTTGTGGCATACCTGAATTATTCCCAGCACTCAGGATTAGCTTCAAGTCTTTACTTGCTATGTAACTAGCCAAGCAAGCACATTTAACCTCT
This sequence comes from Proteles cristata cristata, assembly GCA_017311185.1. NCBI lineage: Eukaryota > Metazoa > Chordata > Mammalia > Carnivora > Hyaenidae > Proteles > Proteles cristata. Next base: position 12,119 of record JAESUZ010001969.1, on the reverse strand, counting down.
CCAGATCTGTTTTGTTTTTCTTTCCAACTGTCAAGTGGAAATAATAATACTTGACTTCCCTCACAGGAATGAAATGAAACTCAAAATCAAAATATGATAATATATGTCAGGAGTCGACAAACCTTCCTACAAAGGGCCATACAGTAGACATTTTAGGCTTTACGGACCATGTAGTCTTTGCCGTTGTAGCAGGAAACAAGCTAGACAATAAGGAAACAAAAGATTATAGCTAGGTTCCTATAAAACGTTATTTACAAAAACAAGTGGTGGGCTAGATTTGACCCACCAGTCCATGAGCTCTGGTTTGCCAACCTCTAACATGTAAGAAAGGTCTTTGCACACTTCCAGGATCACTTATTCCTCCCTCAATAAGTCACTGAAGTTCACCAACCCTGTCTTCCTGGAAGTGGAATTCTCATTTTCCTTCTTCATGAAGTACATGTTTACTGTGAGCACCTCTTCTGTGAAAGGCTTTACACTGGCCCTAGGGATTCGGTGCTGATGAGACAGACATTGACCATGCCCAACACCTGGGAAGGGAATCCTAACTCTTTTCTCCCACCAATCTGCACTGCCAGAGAGCCATTCCTTTTGATCAACAAGTGACACCTGCAATAGAAACTCTCTTAATGCCTGCGAGCTGGAGCACAGAGGCAGCATTACTAAAGAAACACAAGCTTCTAGGTGCCATACTTGGAATGAATGGACTCCTTTCAAGGTCCTAGAAGGGGCCCTAGCAGTGATTCATACTGACATATATATTTGTCATTATATTTGTCATATATTTGTCACAAATTCACAAATGCAAGCTACTTCAATCACAACTGGTTAAGGCAAAGCCACTATCTTTCTACTGTGAAGTCCTCCATCATGCTTCCCCTGTGTTAAGATGGTTTTTCCGATCTTGTCCTTTGAAAAAGCACAATAAACTAATCAATGGCCATTTTAAGTTACTTTAAAAAAAATATTATCACTGTTTGGACTTAGAAGTTATGGCCTATTGGGACTTCCTTAAAAGAGGGCGTCTTTTAAGAAGTAATAATTAATAATAAATAATTGTTTACTGTGGTTCTTTGGTGCCCCTAGGGTCACAGCACCGTTGGGGAGAGCATGATTACTTCTGGACCAAGAACTAGTGAGAAAATGTAAAATGACAAGAATAGCTGTCAAATTCTTTTTTTTAATGTTTATTTATTTTTGAGAGAGAATATGAATGGGGAAGGGGCAAAGAGGGAGGTAGACAGAGGATCTGAAGCAGGCTCTGTGCTGACAGCACAGAGCCTGATGCGGAGCTCGAACTCACGAACCATGTGATCATGACCTGAGCCAAACTCTCATGCTTAAGTGACTGAGACACCCAGGTGCCCCTGAAATTCTTTAAAGAAGCAATGACAGATAAAGAAGATGTGGTGTATATATATATATATATATATATATATACACACACACAGATACACAATAGAATATTATTTGGCAATCAAAAGGAATGAAATCTTACCATTTGCAACAATGTGGATGGAACTAGAGTGTGTTATGCTAAATTAAGTAAGTCAGAGAAAGACAAATATCATGTGATTTCACTCATATGTGGAATTTAAGAAACAAAACAGATGAACATAGCAGAAAGGAAGCAAAAATAAGATAAAAACAGAAAGGGAGACAAACCATAAGAGGCTCTTAAATACAGAGAACAAACTGAGGGTTGCTGGTGGGGTATTGGGTGGTGGCAAGGGTAAAGGGGCAAGGGGCATTAAGGAGGACACTGTTGGGATGAGCACTGGGGGTTATATGTAAGTGATGAATCACTAAATTCTATTCCTGAAATCATTATTACACTATTTGTTAACTAACTTGGATTTAGGTCTTTAGAAAAAGGGGGTGGGGGGGGGAAGCAAACTATGCTTGGGAAAATCCAAATAAAAGTTATCATCACTAAGATTTAGAAATTTACAAGGTCACCTGCAGCACTTTCCAGGTATGTACTCCTTTCTGAGCTAACCTGGGTCCTGTAATTTGATACCATTTACCCATATAAGTACTAGTATCTATGAAAAATCATATGTATGCAAGTATTCATGGATGGATATGGAAACATATATATTTGGGAAACATATACATGCATCTGCATAAGTATATATGACATCTATGTAAAACTCTTCAAAAACAAAATTTAAATTTTAGGACTAGGTAACATTGTGTTTCCAAATACAGACTAACATAAAAACAATGACTACATTTTATTGAAAGCTTATCAGGTGCCAAGCACTATGCAAACCCTCTAAATACACAAAACTCTACAGTTATTATCGCCTCCACTATTCTGATGAAGAAACTAAAACACACGATGTTAAGAAATTTCCCCAAGATCAATTTGTAAGTGATGGAGCAAGGATTTAAAATCAGGTATTTCTGACTCCTGAACCTGATTTTTAATTACCACGTAGTTAGTATAAATGTAAGTGTAAATACCCTGCCAAAAAGCCAATGTCTTGGTAAAACTACCTAAAGCCTTGAGAATAGAGCTGTTCACCAACAGTCTGTAAGAAATTAGTATTTGTAGGTCTGAGCTGGGACAGGGTTCAGGTACAAATCTCATGTTCTCCCGGTATAAATGATAGGGAGAGGTCCTAGGACTCAATCTTACCCTGCCTTTCTCTTACATGTTTTTTCCATTATGGCAATCACCCCAGGGTTGGTCTACTTGTACTTCTCCGCTTCTGTGAGCCTCAGCTTCTGATAATGATATCTGTGCTCTCAGACCCATTACAGGCTGGCCCCTAACACTTCTTCCCTGAGCATCTTTAGCTAGAATAGACACATAGTCTATACGAGGTTTCGATATGACATAGACAAGTTTTCTTTGTTTTACTTGTTTCTGCTTCTAGTAGTGAAGAGATCAGGCTAAAAATGATTGAGATGCCAAGAAGACTCACAAAGTGGCACAAATTTGACTCTGGCTACCGACCTATATGCAGATAATACACAAGATGTGATTTTTCTTGGTATTCATGTTGTCTTAGCAATTCCACTCAATTTCTTTATACTTTTGTTAATATCCATCAGCTAAAGGCCACTAGGAACATATCTAGATTCAAACAAAGTTGGCTTTATTGACTTACCACAATGAGAGTGAATGTACATGGTGGGAAACCATAGGGCATCTCAATGAGAGGGTGTTAAAAAGGATTTATTACAGTATTTGGTTGGAGTAGGTGATGTGGAGAAAACTTTAGGAAGTAGGACTTTATTCTGGGTTAGATGCTGTCAGGAAATGGGGATCATTCTATGGCTGGGTATCTTAATAAATCTTATCTAAAGGAGGTAAGACTAGCATGAGGCTAAAGTTATAACTGATAAAGCAGCAGCAGTCTCTTACATTCGCCAAGATAAGAGGATTTTCAGTCATTTTTGTGGTTTGAACAATGCTCATGTTTTTGTCCGTGTTCAGACACGATTACAGGGGGCCTTGGGTTTTTTTCTTAACCCATCATGGCCTCGGAGTGGGCTTGTTTTGTATTATTGCTAATGTTTGACAGGAGAGCACCATGGCCTACCTGTGCCAGACTAGCTCCGAGTGACACCAAGGATTAGTTGATCGTTCCAAGCCAACTTCTGGCCATAAGGGGTGCTTTACTCTTTCTCAGTTTTTGTATCTTTAAGCTAATATTCTGAGTTTTACCTGTTAAATGAATTAGTCTCCATGCCCACTTCCCCTGCATGTAGACCACAGAGGGAAAGAAAATATATCAAACATGCTAAAAATGGGCCTTTGATCTCCTAAGATTTCTTCCCACACTGCAGTGCAAAACAAAAATACCACATTTTCCTTTCCTTAGTTTCTTATTTCCTCATAACACGGAAACAATTCCATCTGTAGTTGTACCTAGAACAGACCAAAAGATGATGCACCAAGGCCTATGGTCTAATTAAAGTATATTAAGAAATGGGAAGTAAGCATCGATGTAAGCTGAAACCTGAAGTGTAACGGTCAAAGGTCACACGATGACACACACTAACAATTATGAATAAGGACAGGGTAGATTCATCTGTGTCACAGCGGTGATTGTAGCTAAGTGGTGAGGGAGAATGCAGAAGAGTACTTAAAACTCTTCTCAGAATTCTGGCTTCGGAAGCCCTTTCTAACTTGCCTCTCCCTTGGATAGTAAAAGGGACTCTCTTCCTTCCTTTTATCTTGAGCTCTGCCCCCTCTCCAGCCCTTTTTCCCTCTTGACTGTCACCTCTTACCCATACTTTTATCTCCCCAGTAGCTACACTTACTGGTTTCCTATGAGCTGTAAGCTCCTAATGATCTTCTGTGCTGGAGAATAAAGCATCTTACAAAGACACACACGGCTGATACTTTCTGGACTGCTAATAGTAACAGTCACTGTCTAGAAACCTAAGCTGCCTGCCAGTAGGATTTGGGTTTTTGTGTTTCTGACAATATGCTTTTTCTCTCTGCATTGTTCATATTCTCTATAGTGTTTTCCCTGCATGAAAAACATCTGCTAGAACTGTAAGTTGTTTGCTTATCCTGATTTCTACTACCCTATATTAATTTGCAAGTTCTACAACTTCATATAAATGAAATGATGCAATGTAGTATGGTGTTGTGTTTGATATCTTTCACTTATGTTTATGAGACTCATTCATGTTATTACTTGGATTGGTAGTTTATTATTTTTTATTACTGAGTAGTATTCTATTGTATAAATTTACTACAGTTTGCTTATTGAGTCTGTTGATAGATATTTGAGTGATTTCTAATTTGGAGCTATTACAGATAAAATTGTTATGAACATTCTTGTACAAAGCTTTTTGTGGACATATGTTCTCATTTCTCTTAAGTAAATACCTAGAGGTGGAAATTTTGGGTCATATGGTGGGTGAATATTTAACTTTATAAAAAACTGACAGATGGATTTCCAAAGTGATTCTACTATTTTACACTCCATCCAGCAATGAGACTTTAGTTGCTCCACGTCCTCACCAACATTTTATGTTGTTAGTCTCTTAAATTTTAGTGAGTTTTACGGCACTTTAAAGTTTTCTGATTATCCACATCAATAAGAATGCTGGATACAATTGTTAAAAAATTTTTACTTATATTTTTCAATTCTTGTATTTTGTGAAACTAGAAAAGGTTCAAATTTTTTAAATAGTATAAAATAGTATTTTAAATAGTATAATACTATTATTTATTTTAAATAGTATAAAACACCTTTTATAAAATGACTGAAGACTGATAAACTATAGTTAAATTGTACTTCAGTAAAATTAATAACTTCTATTTATCAAAAGATACCTTTAAAACAATAAAAAGCCACAGATATAGAGAAAAATTTCACATACACAAAACATTACTCATACCCAGAATACACAAACAGCAACTACAAATCAATACAAAAAGATAAATGACTCAATTTAGAAATGGGTAAAAGATTTGAAGAGGTATTTTGCAAAGAGAATATTCAAATGGTCCTTTAGCACATGAAAAGATACACAATTTCTTTAATGCTTGGAAAAAGGGAAACTTCTACCACAATAAGATATTACTATTCCCTAAGTAGAATGGCCAATAATTAAAAGAGGGATAATACAAAGTATTGACAAGATGTAGAACAACTGAACTTTCATATACATTACTGGTGGGAATGTAAACTGGTAAAGCCACTTTGAAACACTAACAGTATCTACCTAAGCAAAACATGCATCTACTACTATATGAGCCAGCAGTTCAACTCCTAGGTATAGGACCAAGAAAAATGAGTGCATATGTGTTCTAAAGACGTGCAAACTTGTTCATAGTAGCTTTAGTCATAGTACTCCAAACTGAAAATGACTTCAATATTTATCAACAGGAGAAAAATGTATAAATTGTGGTATATTTACATAATAGAATATCATACAACAGTAAAAAGGAAGTGAACTACAACAACATGCAATGGCACACATGCCTCTCACAGACTTAAGGATGAGTGAAAGAAACCAGACCCCAAATAGTCCATACCAAATATATAATTTCCTTTATATGAACTGTATGCACAGGCAAAGCTCACTGATACTGATGGCTGGCAGAATACTGATTATCTCTGGGGAGAGAGTATTGACTGAGAAAGGGCCAAAGGCAGCCTTCCATGCTGCTGGGAATGCTCTGTATCATGTACTGGGTCATAAAATTCACTAAGTTGTGCACTTGTGATTAGTGAACTTTACTGAATCTATGTTATACTTCAATATTTTTTAAAACTCCAGCAAAGATTACAATGGACATATTTGAGAACTAAAAATCAAGTAGTAAGAAGTCCGTCCCTTAAAAATATCTAACTCTTGGGGCGCCTGGGTGGCTCAGTCAGTTAAGTGTCCGACTTTGGCTCAGGTCATGATCTCACAGTTTGTGGGTTCGAGCCCTGCATTGGGCTCTGTGCTCACAGGTAGCTCAGAGCCCGGAGCCGCTCTTCGGATTCTGTACCTCCCTCTCTCTCTGACCCTCCCCTGCTCACGCTGTCTCTCTCTCTCTCAGAAATAAATAAAACATTAAAAAAATATATCTAACTCTTAAAATGTGTATGTTATCATTCCCCCTCAAAATAACTATTTATTTGAGTCCTAAGTTGAGATGGAAAATATCCTGAATGGAAGCCATCTAGTTTGTAAACCATTCCCAGAGATCTGGTTCTTAGGATCTTTTCAAGATGGCCTATTAGCTCTGATATGTCATAACCTCATTTGGAAGGATTAGAAGCTCTTAAATGGCATTAACATACCAATATTAGATTACAGCCCCCTAAATTAACTCATATTTTTCTGGCCACTTGGTTTCACCAATATAAATTTGGAGCAAATTACATTATAAACCATACTTATGAGCTGTAACCACAATATTGAGATGCCAAACCAGCGAGAAAATGGCAACCTACTCAAGCACCCTGGTTTGCAGCCGCGGGATTTGATGGACATCTAGGTTCATGAGTGTGTTTATGGGGAGTGGGGGTGGGAGGGGATATTTCCATAGCCTTGCCTGAGGGAGTATGCTTTCCTTTTATAATAAGCATTTCACAGTTTTAAAAATAGTTCAGTTTCTGTTGTCTTAGGTACAATAGGAGTAAAAATCAATCTTCAAAACTTTACTCAGTTTCTTTAGCCATCATTGTCTGCACGTTCCCTCACGTTACATTAATATTAATGTAAAAGAAACATACGCTAATTTGGAGGTGGAGCAATGAGGGGAAGAGGCAGGAACAAAATCTCACCGGAGCAACAAAAAGCCCTTTGGAGGGATTAAAATGCTAACAAGGGGATGATGACTTATAAATTACAACAATACTCATATTTAGACACTCAACCATAGTATCAACATGAGATTGTGAATAAGTTTTACTTTTCCATAGAGGAAATGCTAAAGGCAAGAGAAATTCCACATACATAATGAAATTTCAAAATCACATTTTTAAAATGTAAATTTTCCTTCTCTTGTCACTAAGGCAGCTAATTCTGCTTGGATTAGACTGTTCACTTAAGTTTACCATGTAAATTCTTCCTCTGGAGTAAATGTGGTACTAAGCAAAGCAGTTCCTACACATAATCAATAAGCTCATATCTGTGCAGAATAACATAAGATCTAGTGATGAAATATTCATTAGCTAGGAACAAACCTTCCATTGATAAATATGTTCCCCTTTGACTTCTGACAGCACTCTCTTGGGATGCCTGACCAGAGAACACAGTATTGGTGTTATTGGCTGGGGTACAAAAATTTTAAAGTGAATTGTGGCCCGTGGGAATCACATCCATATCCTAGACTTCCCGAGTCGATTAGCCAACTAAGCACAGAAGGCCCAGTTGTGGTGACTCTGCCGTGCGCATGCTAAGTGAGCCCCCTTTGTATCTGATGTAATGCACAGAAGCAAGGCTACTTCTCAGCAAGAGAGAAAAGTGGACTTTGTCAACTGCTGACTATAAAAGCTGAGCTAAACAATTTTTTTTTTTTGCAAAAATGCCCAAAGGTGGAGGGTTTTGTAGGAAGAAATAAAAACAAAAACAAAACACTCTGTATCACAGTACCCCTCAGAATATCCCTCAAAGCCACAAAAGGAATTTGTCAACTAGTTGAGGGAGGGCTCCTCTCTTGGTTGACCATCACCACTTACTGTGAAATAAGTGTCTGATTTTATTATGTTTTGCTTTAAGTAGATTTTTTTTAAATGTTCTATTTATTTATTTCTGAGAGAGAGAGAGAGAGAGACAGTGTGAGCAGGGGAGGGTCAGAGAGAGGGAGAAATCGAAACAGGCTCCAGGCTCTGAGCTAGCTGTCAGCACCGACCCGGCGCGGGGCTCGAACTCCGAACTGTGAGATCATGACCTGAGCTGAAGTTGGACGCTTAACCAACTGAGCCACCCAGGAGCCCTAAGTAGATTTTTTTTTAAGTTTACTTTTTTTTTTTTTTAAGGGAGACAGAGACAGCGCAAATGGGAGAGGGGCAAAGAGAAAGGGAGAGAGAGAATCCCAAACAGGCTCTGCACTGTCAGTATGGAGCCCGACACGGAGCTCCATCTCACAAAGCCATGAGATCATGACCTGAGCCGAAATCAAGTGTTGGATGCTTAACCAACTGAGCCACCCAGGGGCCCCACCTTTTGGTAGACTTTTAAATTCATTGCTTTGGCGATTTGGTGATGGATTCTCAAGTGATACATGAAAGAAAGTTCACTTGAGGATTTGTGGGACCCTAGAGTACAGTAACACCTGTTACAGAATGTTAAACAGTGACTGCATTTTTAAAGTTTTTAATGAAGTTTATTTCTGCTGTATACTATGTTAAGCTTGCAAGTGCAGGAATTCATATTAACCATCTGGGATGCCTGAAGGGAACATTTTGCCGGACAGGACTGTGACACTAAAGTACAAGGCAGACATATACTTCAGTCCACAGTCTTAAAGGTACATGACCTATCATTTCATTATTACTATTATTATTATTATTTTGTACTTCAACTTAATCTCTGAATCCAAATTCCCATCCCAATAGGCTAATGGATTACTAAGGCTCTGAACTTATTCACCTTCTCCCCAGTGTATCAAGTTTCTTGTGTCTTGGGAAAAAATATTGACTGGAGACAGGGGATAAGGAGGATTTAGAATGACCATCTGATATTCAGTTATGGTCCATGAAGTCTCCTGTTGAGACATCCCCTATCTCTGACAGCATTACCATTGGGACAGGGGCATAGTTTTTTACTCTCATCTGTATGATGCACCATTGAGCCAATCAGCTTTGGGGTCTTTCAACAGAACCGCCAGGAAGCAGTTGATAAATCCAAGCTATTCCAAGATCCTGTGGTTCTCTTTTTCATCTCATTTTCCAACCCCAGGGAAATTAATTTCTAGTCCAGGAAGGAGGAAAACCTCTCTTCCTTCTGCTTTTCTGAAACTCGGAATATTCCTGAAAACTCGCAGTAACTCTTTTTTACCTTATCTGATAACCCTCTAGGATAGCTTCAGGATATCATAGACACCCTAAGACTTAAGCTTTTGGAGAATTAAAGTCAGAAAAGTGTGTGGATGACTTCTGTTTTTCTATTCTTTCCATACATATCCATCAAAGAAAAGAACACATGGCTGCCTATTTATTGAATGGGGAAGCGAAAAGTGGAAATCAAAAAGAAAAATTTTATAAGTTAATATGTAGAAATATTATCCATCCAAACTTACCTGGATTTATTTTTTTCTGGTGCAATCACAAGTATCAAGAGGGTAGGAATCATGTTGTCCAATCTTTCATACTTTTTATCCATAGAATTAGATCAGTACCTAGAATATAGCAGGGAGTCAATGAATAAGTAAAAGGATCAATAAATGAATGAATGAATCAAGAAATAGTTTCATAAGCTCAATTTCCTAGTTAGTCTATCTTGTATCACAAGGCAAGTTCACTCTATCATCTCTGCTGTTCTGTGGCCTTCACCTAAACCTTCTAGGAGTCTTCTAATTATTACCAAATTCAGCTTTTTGTACCAGGATTTGTGAGTATCATACAAGAAGCTACTACCATCCTTTTTGCCCCCAAGGAGCCTCTTGTCTAATTAAAGGCTGGGCTGATATCCATACACCATTAGAAAGCAGTACAGGCAAGGATGAAAGAAGTATTCTGCCTGCTATGGGAACATCAGACAGGAGGAAATCGCTTGCAGACTACAATAGACGGCACACACTACAAGGAAACAAACAAAAGGTCCTGAGATGGACCACAGATGCCTTTGGCAGGTGGCAAGGAAAAGAGAGAAACAGCACGAATAAAGATGCAAAAGGGGGGGCGCCTGGGTGGCTTAGTCGGTTGGGCGTCCGACTTTCGCTTGGGTCATGATCTCGCGGTTCGTGGGTTCGAGCCCCGTGTCGGGCTCTGTGCTGACTGCCAGCTCAGAGCCTGGAGCCTGTTTCAGTCTGTGACTCTCTCTCTCTGGCCCTCCCCTGCTCACGCTGTCTCCTCTCTCCTCTAGAAATAAATAAAAACATTTAAAAAAGAAAAAAGATGCAAAAGGGACAGGGCATGGCATATTTGGGAGCAAGGAGTCTGGGCTGTCTTGAGAAAGACATGGGCCAAAAGCAATAGGATATGGTAACCTAGCTTAAGTAGCAGGATATATTTGAATGTTGTAGAGGAAGCATAGAATTTTGGACATGTGGGGGCGCCTGGGTGGCTCAGTCGGTTAAGCGTCCGACTTCGGCTCAGGTCACGATCTCACGGTTCGTGGGTTCAGGCCCCGCGTCGGGCTCTGTGCTGACAGCTAGCTCAAAGCCTGGAGCCTGCTTCGGATTCTGTGTCTCCCTCTCTCTCTGACCCTCCCCTGCTCATGCTGTCTCTCTCTCTCAGAAATAAATGAAAAACATTAAAAAAAAAAAAAAAGAACTTTGGACGTGTGATCAGTAGATACCCATAACTTCCACAGTGGGAGGTGTTGTGAAATCTAAGGCCCACACGTTTGAGGGCTAAAAGTAGAACTTGGGAGTTAAAAAAATTATTTCTCATTTCACTTGTTGTATCTTTGCTCCATAATAGGCTGGACCCCAAAACTGAATAGATAATAATACCTTGTTAATTGATTAAGGCATAAAGGGTTTTAAATCTGGAACAAGAAAACATGGACTCCAGTTGGAGCTCACCACTAACTGGCTGTGTGATGTTGGCCAAGTCACTTAGTTCTTCTTGGTCTGTTTATCAACCATAAAACGAGGAGACTAGATTTAAAAATACTCAATTCTCTTTGGGTTCCAAAAGCATGTAAATGATTATCAATCCAACTAAAGAATCAAGTTACAAAAGATTTTCTGGAAGAAATTAAGCCTCAGAGAATATTAAAAGGAAAATAAATATCAACAAACAAAGATGAAAAAGGATCGATGAGTCTTCATTTAACTACAAGAGTAATGGAATGAAATTACATTATAAGCTAGAATTTATATTTTAAATAGAAGTAGGAAGATGTAAAAATATGTTAATTCCTAATTGAAGATGGGACTTTGTGTATTGAGCCATTCTCCATTCTCACTCCAGAGTAAATATGTTCTCAGTGATCTGGATTTTCTGCTATGATTTCCATTTTAAGCTGGGAAGTCAACAGGAATTTATCAAGTTTCAATTTCACTGAAATCAACTGGAAAGCTTAAAAATCAAGCGAAAGTCTTGACTGCTGAAATCAAATGAAACTTTCTCATGAAAGATAATTCAGATAATTCTTTGCCCAGCATACTTCTCAGTGGGGAGGAGGTTTGGAATGTCAGTTTCCAAAATTCAATAATAGAACAAATCACTCAATACATTTGAGCTAATTTTTCTTGTTCAGATTCCTATCTTACTGTAGAGTCTAGGACACAGATAATGTATTTGTTTGTACTCCTTCCTACATTTTTTTTTCTCATTGTGCACTATTTTTTCTTTTATCCATAAGAGAAGAGAAAAAAGCTAAGATGGAAGTGGAAGCATTTTGGACACATCAGAGATAATCCTTGGATTTATTTCTCCATATATAAGGTATTCAAAACACCAGAGGATCTGTGTAAAATCATTCACAGTGAGCCTGTCTTGACGTTCCACATCTTCCAGGAAGCTTGTCATGAGAAT